>CAEMYA010000115.1:2763853-2776365 GCA_903131615.1 Diplodus sargus
AAAAAAAAAGGGAATTTGCTGTGTGATACGCGACAGGAAATGACATTTGATTGAGGAAAACAGAGATACTCTTCCGACTCTTCTGACTGTTGCAAAATGTACAGCGATATTGATTTGTTTTTGGCGTCTCGAGAGGAATGTGGGTTGGCTCGGTGCATGAGAGGGAAAATAAAGGATTCAGAAATATTTATTTTGCGCGTCCTGCGTCAAAGTCGAGCAGATTCCGCCCAAATGAACCACGCTCAGATTTCAGTGCGTGGTGTCGGCTGACGTCGCAAACTGTTGGCACACACACACACACACACACACACGGGCACCTCTCAGACGACGAATTACCTTTGCTGCAGCGATGCCAATCTCAGTGAGATCAGTGGGCGTTAAGGATGTCAGAGAGAAGGAGGAATATCAAAGTAGCAACTTGGCTGCTGTTTAAATACCCCACAGTGGCTGATAATGATTTCTGGAGTCCGGGAGGGGAAAAAAAAAAGTGCTGAGTGGCACAGAGCTGGCAGAAGCTAAAGGACAAATTCCTCAAGGTGAAATATGTGCCTGAGTGTGCAATAAGAGGCTGAAATTACAGGAGAAAACAGAAACAGGTGAAACAAAGCGGAGCAAATCCAGCACTTACGGGAAGGATTTCAACGATGATCACGCAGTAGTGTCCACAGTTATGTTAGATTATGCGCGGCTGTTCCTGAATGATGAGTCGTGTATGCCCATTGATTGTTGAGATGGAGATATTTTTCACTCCAGGCTCCTTTAAAAAATCTGCAAAGACACACACATGCAGGTCAGAGTGCTGTCATCTGCGGATTTGCAGCCGCTCTTTCAAGAAAAATAACCCCTGATGATGTCATGGTGATGTCATCAGGGTTACCTCAGCTGTGGTTCTGGAGAAAAATGTCAGCAGGAAAGTCTGCGTTACAAAACTGGAGTTGTAAAAACACGGATATTCACGAGTCAGAGCTGGTCAAAGCGACAAATGTCAGGTTGCTTTACGGGAATTGGGTAACAGTTTGTTTGGCTGGTCCGCCTGCCGAGAGTTCACATGGTATTTGTAACATTTCGGCAGTTTATCAGTTGAGATTTAACAATTCAGCTGTTTCTCCCTGCCTGTTGGTGTACAACAGGTTAACTATAGATTGTGTGTGGCAATTCATCAACAAACCTACACACGTCAGAATCATTTTGTTGGACTTGTCCGACTCATTCAGCTCATGCTATACAGATGTTCAACAGGAAACCATTACAGTAAAGGTGCACTGTGCAGTTTTTCTCCTTGAAACAACCAAACAAACTAACATTTGTATTTTGAATTGTGCGTTAATTGCTTTTTTTTGTTTGCGGACTTCATTTCTGGTCTAATGTTAGCTACTGTTGCTCTCTGTTAGCAGAGCGGAGAGAAGCACCGAGACGAGGCAATCAGGAATGTGTGTTAAATCACCTCCTCTGCTCTGTCGCGGTAAAATCCGACCTGAGTCCTTCGTCAAAAAATCCACAGTCCAGCAGCGTTAAACAACAAAACTAATCGTCCACAGGACTGTACAGGCGACCGATACCATCTACTCACAGATGGTCGATAAAAAATGTGATTAATACATATCACATACCATAATAACCTGTTCTCTGCAGCTCTTGTTATAAAACACCAAATTGCAGGAGTAGCCCTTTAAGAATTACAACATGGCCACCGTAGCCTCAGGGGCAACAGCGTCGTCGCAGACAGTCTCGCAGTCAACATGCTGTCTCTTGCCATGTTGCAATCTACGGATTGCAGCGGATTATCATAAAGACACACATAAACTTTGATTCGGACCCTCGCTCTTGTTTCTATTTTCGTTCTCTCGGCGCACTCTGTAGCTCTATGAGAGATTTCAATCTTGATGCAACCTGAAACCCGTATGATGTCTGCAAAAGGCCACGGCACATTAATGCCTCGCAAAGCCTTAATTGGAAAATGTTGTGAGAGCACGGGGCACTCACTGGCCCTCGAGTCTGGTGGTTTGCCAACTGTGGCATAACTGTTGTGAACTTAGCTCGGTAGGGAAATGCAGGCAGCGAATAGCCTTTAACCAGGTTCATAAAGGCTTCATTAAGCCTGTGTGTGAGAGAAATATGAGCGTGTGCGTGTTGCTGCAGAGTCATGTTGGTATATCAGGGCTAGTTGTCTGTCAGGACGGCTGTATCTCTATCACGGCCACGTCTCCGCGGGGCCTCCGCTGACTTGACAAGGACACTAACTTGAAGTGTCACAACATGATATTTACAGCTATATCAGGGCGCGCAATCAGCGCTTAGCCTCAGGTTGAAGAATTTTGCTTTTGTGGAATTTATTTAAAAGTGTGAAATGTTGCTGACATTAAAATACAAACAACGCTGCACTGGAGAAGCTGAAGAAAGGAATAGATTTATGAGGTAGGAGAAGCGAATAGAGCAGATTTGTGTCCGTGTCTGTGTGTGTCATCCACTGACCCACCCTTACTGCCATGTCCTTTTTTGGACGAAGAGGGAATTTAATTCCTGTGACGATGTAGTACACTCCACTCACTTGGATTATCCTCTAAGCCCTTTGCGCAGTATTATTTCATTTTTTATGTACTTGCCTGTGTGTGTGTTTGTGTGTATGTGTGTGTGTGTGTGTGTTAGAGTGCGTCTGTGATTTGGATGGATGTGCCTCGGTGTCCCATGCAGGGTCACTGTAGCACTGTGTAGGTCTTCATTCAGACAAATGAGTGTCTCGTGTTCACGTGCCGCTCGACACTACCGAACCTCGGGGGCCATTTCAGCTCCTGACAAAATCCAAACAGAAAGCAGCACAACACTCTGCGACCTCTGCCGCCTTTTAATACAATCAGCGTTTTGCATCTTTTAGGAGGCTTATCACACGTATTCTCTTGTGTTTACAGCAACCCCGAATTGACAGCAAGCCCTCGTAGCATGCTTTGTAGAATGACAGAGACGTGTAATTTTTATTTGTCAGATTGCATAAAAATGACCCTTTCAAGTGATCCCAAAAAAGCATTTAGAGAATTCAGGGAGCGCTAAGTGCTAAAATTAGAGCTGAAGAAAATGCACGTCACTTTGGAATGCCTGCATAACAATGAATATTGTCTTGCCTGGAGCCTGTGAAGTCAGTTGAGACCCAGCTGTTACACCGGTCAGTACAAATAAACAATGAGACCTTCAGTTCAGTTGTGACCCAGATCAAATACGTCCGGCTTTCCATGTGCTGCGTTCCCTCTTAGGGGAAGATAATCAGCCATGAAACACTGTAGTCTCCTGACCCAGACTGGATGGTTGACTGTTGGCTAAGCCCATAGGATCTCTGCACTGCAGAGGTTCTTTTTCAAACGGCCGCGAGACTTAATCATGTTTTCTGCTTTAGCAATCACAAGTTCTGCATATTAGTGTAAGCTGCTCAGATGATCGGGAGGAGGAAAAGAGGCCGCATGGGGAAAAAAAAACGACCCTTTCTGTGTGTGGGAGAACCTCTGCCCCTGTGGCGACAAGCACACCCACACGCACACACACACCCACACACACACACACACACACACACACACATGCAGTGTAAGACAATCACAAAGCCCTGGCCCCCCACAGTGCCCCAGGCTTCCGGTCGTGCACGGCACATACGCGGTTCACAATGATAACAACATGTTTACCTGAAAACACTTAGAAGCACTTGATGTCACACAGAAATCAAGAAAAAACAGGCTCCTCATTTATTGTTCAAAGCATCTGCCATGTGAGGTGACAACTGTTGCTCACAGATTTGAGCAGCTGTACTACATAGGTGTCTGGATATCACTCACTTGTTGGTTGAAAACTCTGTCTCTGGCTGAGTTGTTTCAAAGTGAAAACCATATCAAAAATCTTTAGAAGAAGAAGAAGAAAAATCGATATTCATCACAACATCATGCAATCTACAACTTGTCCTCTGCATTTAACACATCCATATTTTAAATACGCAAGTGATGGCTCTAAGAACACATAATGCTAAAAGACAGTGGTTAAAGATATTGAGACATAAAGACAGCATCTGCAGGAGTTAAAGGTAAGAATACTAACTACAATTAGTGTGCTAACTAGCTAGGACTGGAATAATCCGGTACAAAGCTCCTGAGCTAGCGGTGTAAAGACCAGCAACGTCCCAGTCCAGACTGCTGCTAACTGAGCTAACTAGCTAAAAGCAGATACAATTGGCAGCATTAAGCCGGTACTCTGGCTGTCCCCCTATTTAGTATGAATTCAACAGGTGACCGACTCCAAATTATTGCAACTTTAACTAATGATCCACAAAGAAGACATCGCCATAAAGGAAAATTGTTGCTGTTGTATTGCAAGGTAGTGCTACTTATGTGTAGTATTATGAGGAAAACTTAAGGTCAGGCTATTATTTTGTGCTGGCATAATCCCTATTTTAAAGATTAGCTTCTTGTAGTAAAACACTTGGACAGGAAACAGATAAGTACATGCTATATTGTTCAGAACAGAGCTACTAATATTAGCCTAAACTCTGATGGATAACCCACTCATGAACACGTGTTTTTGTGACGTAGCCTGGAACCCCCCAAAAATTAGATCATTTTTGGTAGTAGAAAGCTAGTTAGCCAGACATGCTAACATTCTCAGGTCAGGTCAGAGCAGATAAACACACTAGTTAATCCATTCGTCAGGGTATGTGTCCATTCCACAGTGTAGAAGTGCTCCTCGTTGGCATAACGTTGAGCTGTAGGGTACTTTTTGCACATCAGGTGCGCCCAACGTGACTTGCCGTCTTTGGAAACTTTGAAAAAACTATAGAACTTAAGCAATGCATATCTCAAATGAGGACACATTTTTCAGAAATCAATTTTGGTGAGCCATTGTCACGATATAAGAGCGAGTTTCCAAACAATCCCGCCATGTTGGTCCGAGTTTGAAATCCGGGAGCAGAGAGGCCAATCGCGTGCAGACACGCAATACTGTGAAGCAGCGTCACCTCCCTGTTGATGTGTACCGTTACACTTTTGCTCTCTTGTCTTTGCTTTTGGCCCGTTGTGCCTACTTACAGTTGCTAAGCTATGGCTGGACGATCACTGCTTGAGGGAGCGGTTTTGTGAACAGTCGGGTTAAACAAATGAAGTTTTCCTTTAACAGAAATGGACTCCTCGAAGCCAGTGTCTCGCGAAACTTGTGCGTAATAATGTCCAACTCTGTTTGGTGTCTTTTGATTTAACGAGATCCGACGAACGCGATTCTCCGTTCTACAGCATAAAATATCCGATCGAATTAGCAGAGATCATCCGAATGTCTTATCGATTCTCTTAATGTGCATAATCGCAGCATCAGTACAGACGATCCAGCTCCTCCGGCTGTTGTTTAGAAGTGCTGCTGCCCGTCAGTGCAGCAGGAAATCATCGCGGAGGCTTTGGCCACAGATCATGTTCTCCCTCTCCACCACTGTCACTGAGAGCCAGGCTATCTCCCTCCCTCCTCTCGCCCTTTCTGTCTCCCCCTCGCTCCTTCCATCCTAATTGGCTGCCAGTGTGAACAAGCAGCTGTCGGACGGAGGGGAAACTGATTACAAAGCCCTCTTTCTGGAGGAAGTTGGAGGATGTAGCGTTTGCCAGGCAGAGCCGAGCAAAGAGGGTTGAGGAAGTATTTGAGTGGATTACTGGCTGTTTTCTTCCCCTCCTTCTCTCTCCCTTTCTCTTTCTTTCGTTCTTTCCGCCTTTTTTTCTTTCTTCTTCTGCCGGGTGGCTCTGACTGGAGCCCCGTCCACCTCTTCCCCCCCGACCGTATGCCACGGAAAGCATCCCCCTCGACAAATTGTGAAGTCTCGCAGCCTAAGCGGCGTGAAGAAACTCAACTGTTTGTCACAGCTGCTTGGCATGAAAGGATTTGGAGGGAGCATTAGGCCGCTGTAACTCACATGGATTAGTATTATCACCAGATAGCCTCTCCTGTACAGCTACCGTCCCAGCTTCACCTTTCACTACGAGCACAACACGCTGAATGGCGTTGTAAAGATTGACACGGACTCGGACGGGTGTCGCAGCCATTATGCGCCGCCTCGTTTTTTGAAACGATTACTTTCGTCCCCGCCTACACATTAACCGTGTCGGAAATGTGTTGTTCTTTTCAGAGCGAGGTGTCCGTGCTTCATTAGCTTTTGCATCCATCCTGCGCGATTATTAAGAGAACGCCTGACTTATTGAAACTCATCACTGCGTTTTAACTGCTGCCTTGCAGCGAGTCATGAGCAGCTTGTCGCAGAGCACGAACATTAACTAGTCATTGAAGTGCCGATGCCAAGTGAGGGTCAGAGAAGCCTCAAACAGTGAGAGTAAACTAGGCAGGAAGAAGGTAGACATGACAGGAAAGAGGAAAGGATGAAAGCAAGTGAGACTCAAACAGAGGGAGGGAGAGAAGAAAGGGATGAAGTGAGGAAGTAAAGAAGAAACAAGTTAACAATAAGGGATGAGCTGGAGGAGGAGCTTTAGCAGTAAGATGTTATTTTTTTACTATTATCTTTACATCTTTTAACTGTTACTGCCGTGCTACTGTTACCTTAGATGAAACAACTGGACTCTTGATTATAGCGCGAGGTTACTGAATTTATGAGAAAGTCTTTATGAAAGTATAAAGTATTTATGAAAAAAGCATGAACGTGTGCCACAAAGCTATTATAAATTACTTATTGAATCATTTTTGAGTCTTTGTTTAGCTTTAATTTAATCTTCAAATATGGTATCTGGGACATTTCCTGTGGATAAAACAGCAAAAATACTGGCCTACTGCTCATTTTTTTTTCACGCTACTACAGCCAGATAAAGTATCAAACCACCTGATAAAGGGCACCAGAATACATTAAATTAGGTTTTTGAGGGGAGAGCCCTCAAACGGAGGTTTGAGGGTTTGACCCACTCACATTTTAAATGCACCCGTGCAGACACATAATCCCATCTTTCTAATTTCCGTAGATAAGGGTAGCATTTGTCGTTTTGAGGTTGAGTCATTGTTCCCAGCTTGATGTAGTTAATCATTTAAAAACAGTAAAGGAATGAGAGCAGGGGTTAAATGCTCCAGAGATAGTTGGGGGGTTGAGGCCATCAGAGACTTGCGATTCTCAAGGTGGATGTCTGTTTCACATTCCCGCGACGGAGTAAAATGTTACTTTTGAAAGCCATCATGGCATTTGAATTTGTAATCACACCTGAGACCAATTATCCCAAACACCCTTGCCTATAGGCCATTAGAGCAGCCATTAACCGAGGAGTGCATGATTAAGCATTTTGTTTATCTACCTCTCGTGCATATCATTGTCATTTTTAATCAAGCCGCCGTCAGCTTTTAACGCTCGCATCTCCTGAATGAAGCAAAGAGGCGCGGACTGCATCTTTTAGATACTCAAACAATGCACGGTGTTTTGTGGGTCCTTACACTCGTAAATTTTGCTAAACACTCACGAACACAGCAATGTCAAAGGGAAACGGAGTGTGAAATGTCTCCAGCAAGAGGACAAAAATATTTTTGGCAAGCTAAATTATAAATTAGAGAGAGGCAGGAGAATGATTATGTACTGCAAATATAGCCAGGACCAATGTTGACAATACAAGTGTGTGCATGTGCGGCATTTTGGCGCGCCGATGTACGCCAGCGCTATTGTTGTCCGTTGAAAGAAAAGGTGAAAACAGACAATTCAGTGTTTATTTATGAGCATGTCGGGAGGTTTTGCCGCCGTCGGATGTTCCCAAACATTCCTCCCCACCAGCGGCTCCTAAGTAGCTCTGTGAGTTATGAAGCGAGCTGCCTGGCATGTACTCGCGTCGCTCCGGCTCAAACCCCAGAGGTATGTGACAAATGTTCCACAGTAGCCCCAGTCATCCGGTAGACACGCGAACCCAGTGGAACGGAGAACAGTCTTTGTCCTCTTACGTCGTGCCAGTGGGGAGCGGCCCACTGAGCTGAGAGGAAATTAGCTTGCTAGGCCAGGTAATTAACTGGAAGTTGAGTGGCTGCCACGTATGAGGGCAGGACTGGGCCTGGGGGAACCTCTGTCAGTCCCAAAGTCACCAGCAGTAACCACATTTAGCTGTGTTGCATTTACTTCAGCTGGGGATGTGTGTCACGCTGAGAGTTGGCATTGTGAGGGGGGATCAGGTGATCAGGTGGGAGTGAAGGGAGGAGGGAGGTGAGCTGAGCCGGACAGAGGCAGAAGAGAGCATCGTTAAAGTGTGGCAGGATTATTGAGCTGTGTGTTTGGCAAGTTATGTCTTCCGGGCGCCTCTTCATCACTGTACCGCTGTACGGCTCAAAGCAAGTCCAAGTGTACATTTGGGGATAATGGTAGAATGGTAGAAGACAGAGGAATAGTAGAGCAGGTCGAGAACAGTCAAGAGTGAAAGAGAAGTGCAATGAATGTGTCCTTAAAGATATTATATGCCATTTCTGCATTAAAAATCTAAAATCGATTAGACCTTTGTTATATTTTTCATTTACTTGTTTGCTCACATTATCCCAAATGTTTCCACCAGTGTTCGTACACGGAGAAATGTCTAAGTTGACCTGTTGCTATAACCTCTGGGAGAGAGTCAGAGAGTGAGGAAGCAATGGGCGATAATGACTTAACGTAACCTGAATAAAACTTTAAGAGATTACATCATCTGTGAACATGTCTGTCATTCTCATCAGCAACGGCTGTTTAACAATGAAAACAACAGCTACCATGATCCCATACTACTTATGTTATTTTGTTTTGTCTTGACCCCTAGCACGAGAAATGACATACTGTGCCTTTAACTGTCATCCATTCAACCCTTATTAATAATGGGCGGCCCAATGACAGCAGTTACTCTCTTTTTCATGGTCGCCCTGTGTAAACTATAACTTTGGTAAAAGTGAAAGGCATCCGTTAAAATTGCACTTGAGTAAAGGTCCAAATGTTCTTCACATTTAATTATTGTATCATTACTTGGCATTTTTCCGATCATTGAGACCAGTGTTGTTGTGCTGCTAAATGTAAAAATGTGAGAGTAATCAGTATGGACTGCACAGTAAAGAGTCACTACAGTTATCAATTAAATGTAGATGGGTAAAAAGTAAAACATTTGCCTTTGGAATTTAGGAAGTGAAAGTATAAAGTAGCAAAAACAGAAAATACTCCACCAAAAGTACAAGTGGCTCAAGATTGTACTTAAGTGCAGTACTGAGTAACTGTACTTACAGTCAAACACTGCCTGTGTATGTAGGACAAAAATAACAAGAAATACAAATGCAAATGCAAAAATACAGTAAAAACATATACAGTATATTTAGTCTACAGTATAAACAAATCACACCAAACACTCATGCTGCTCCAGGCCAGCTAAAAGGGTCTTAAACTGGGTCAAATGGATCAGCGTGTCCGGCCCGTCAGGTGTCTGTGCTCTGTTCCAGCTCTGTGGAACATAAAAGGTTAAAGCTAATTTCCTAATCTTGGCATGCGTACAGTGATTTTTAAGAACTTAATAATCTTGGGATCTAGTGCAGTGTTTACTTGATCTATGACCCTCTTACACACACAAAAAAATCAGAAAAATCTGTTTGATGGATCACAAGACACTGTGAAATGATCTTGTTTTGTGAGGAAAAACCCTCAAACGAGCTCACTAGCAATCAGATCAACCGCTCTTTTTATATATTTATCTTTAATATCCTGTAATACATATAAATGGTGGGAACATTTATGAGGGGATTCACTGTGAGGGGGACCTTCACTGATGAAGGCTTCGATGACAAAGTCCGTTTAAAAAAAACCCCACTTTTCTGTCTTCGTATCGCGTGGAACTCGCTGCTGTTCTCCGGCGCTGACACCACTCCCTGTGGCGTACAATGTGCCAAACGCAGCACAAGCACTGTCCTGTCAAGTGCAAATGTAATGCACAGAAAGGCATCTCCGTAACAGACGGATGGAAGACAGCAATGTTATAGATTATATGTCTGAAAAGGGATTAAAGTTAGCTAACGTTAGCCACCAGCCACGCTATTCGCCGTAAAGAATACATCATGGCGGTGTTGATGTTTCTGAAATCAACATTTGATCTGTGAGAGAGAGAGAACGTGTTATTCCCTCCTTAAAAAGTGGCACCGTCTTGCTTCAGTGCTCGGTTAGCTTTGGTCTGTGGTGGCTGTCAGTTGTGCATTTGTCTCGCTGATCAAGCAGCAGCGGTGACCTGCTTTGCTGCTGCCATCACTGTGATGGTTTTTAGAGCCCCACCATCTGTTAAAACAGGGATAGAAAAGTGAGATAACACATCGTGACCGTAACATGTCAAAACCGCTGCAGCTGACAACGTTATTATCCCTCCCTTACACAACACCCGGGATGTAGTTATCCATTTCCTGGGGTATAAATTTATCTCCTGCCCATATTGTGCATTATGTGCATCAGATGTAATGTCTTTCCTGATGAGGATGACAGGGAGGCATGTGTGCGCGGCTCCCATTACCGCGGACGGATGGGCTGATCCGACCAACCTGAAATGATTGGCACCGCACCCATTATATTTATATCATTATCTCTTACCCGTTCTTTCGGTGATGTCTTTTGGTCTGCAAGATTTCCTCTCAGAGATATTGAAATCAATTTCATTACCCCCCACCGCTCCAGACTGACTGGCTCATTTCCTCTTCTGTTACAGCCAAAAAAAAAGGTACATTTAATTATCTCTTTCATCTGGCTTTGCGAGAGCTTTGGCTGCAGGTAAAACATGTAATTGAGACAATTCTTGGGTCGCTCTGAATTAGAGAATAGGTCATTTTCTGTGCTGGTATGTTACTTTTTTGTTTAATAGTTTCTCTTAATGCAGGCTGATGGGGTTCTTTTTCCAAATTTTTAATGACATCACTTAAAGAAGACACATTATGCTAATGTTCAGGTTGCGCCCCCCCCGCTGAATACAAAGTCTGCTCTGATCGGTCAGCTCGCCTGAGCCAGCCCGCTCACCGTGTCTCCGGTCGGCTGTGTCTTGTTTTCAGCCGCCAGTTAGCTTGACCTCGACCGTGAATGTGGGCCAAATGATGCAAATGTCTGACACGGTGGCGTAGTTTGATGTCACAAAGTCACGGAACTGAAGGCGGGACTACTGACGAGGCATTTCAGGCCCTTCAGGAGCAGTGATTTCTTTGGGAAAGCGCAGACTTTGGTCATTTTAACTTTCAAGACCTTTTACATGCAATAGTGCTCCTTTAAAGGGGCAATATGTCAGAATTTTATATAAAAAAGTCAGTCTCCTAATAGATAAGTCTTCTATAGATGACACTTTATACATTATGATGTAATGTGTTGCGAATGTATTGAAGTTAGCATGCTAACTGGCTAGCCCCTACCTGTCCTGATCCAAAGCTCCTGTGCCAGTGGAGAACACACTGACACTCACCTGGGCAGAGCTCCATGTCTGCCATGCTAGCTGCACGGCTAACAGAGCTAACTGGCCAAGTGAAGCTACAGTTAGCAGCCGTTAGCTGTTACTGGTGCCCCCTATTTGTTTTGAAATTGAGGTGGCCAATTCTTTGATATTGCACCATTAGTACTGCACTTTTATTCTTGTGATGCCGTCTTTTTATCCCATGTGGCATCTTACTCTACTCTTCTTCAGTGTAAGTGGGATGTGTGAAACGTGCAGTTTTTTAATAGCAGCAAAATGTAAATTCATGTCCTCACCTCGATGTCACCCCCTACGCCTCCGTACACCAGTGTTAGTGTCAGCTCATCCTTCAGGCCACATGCGATGAAATGTTCTCTCTATCCTATATCTCATCGCATTGTTCTGAAACAAACGGCCTCTACGTGTTTTCTTCATTTTTTTCATATCTGATGCAACACATTGCCTTATATCTATGTGAACACAGAGGGCTTATTAGCATGACACAGCTACAAAAGGATTAGTTGATTTCGGTAGGGAGGGGAGAGAAAGTGTAAACAAGCCTCAGCCTCAGGACGTGGGTCATCGAGGTCCGAAGGCTTGTGGGAGCTGGGAAGACGCAAAGTCATTAAATGCAGACACGAGGCAGCAAAGACTTTCTGGGATGCTTGAGGTCCCACATCATTTACAGCTGGAGAAATTAGCAATACTATGTCTCATCCCCACCCGTCTGAGCCACACACACACAAACACACACACACACACACACACACACACACACACACACACACACACACACAATCTTCAACACGCTGCTGTGTGCCCGGCCTGTTATATTATTCAACAGCATTGAGGAGTGATGGCTGGCGACATGCTAAAATAGGACAACAACAGTTTATCTTGCAAAAGTCTGTTTAAATATTTAATTTACCTTTGAGAGTCGTGGCAGAATGCATACCACACCCATGTGACTGACAACAGGGGCCCTTGTACGGCTGCAGAGGGATGATGATGTGGGGGCTTGAAGATAGAGAACGGAACCAACAGAAGAAGAGTTAAGGGCCGATGTTGTGACAGCTCTCGCTTCTGTAAATCTTTCTGACATTTTTTTTTTTCTTTTTT
>CAEMYA010000115.1:2776386-2815596 GCA_903131615.1 Diplodus sargus
TCTTTTTCCCCCCCCCCGCTCTGTTCTGATCTCTCTCCGGTTGATTTCAGGACAAAGGTTGTTTTTTTTCCCGAATTTTAGCGCCCGTCCGTGAAGCTAAACAAGCATGTGTTTGATCATTACGAAGCATAAAATCCCCGGTAAATTTCAAAATGTGACGCATGAGCTTACACACGGTTGCATGTTGAGTGCATGCTTCTTTTTGATTGAGATGTGTGTACGTCTGCGCAAGATTGCAAAGGCAGAATAACTGTACACACACAAATACACAAAAGCACATAAACACACACACACACAGCCCTCGTAGGCTTGATCAGCCTACAGGGCACCAATTATCCAGCTCTACTTCAGTGAGTTTCATGCTCTCGTCTCTCCACAGTCTCCCTTCAGCCTCACAGTGAGCCGAACTGCAGTAACCGCGGCTTCAACTTATTTGCTGTTTCTACCTGCTGCCACTTCATTACAGTTGTTTCGCAGTAGGCAGAAGACACTTACCACCAATTACAGCAGCACGACAGATTCTGCTCTCATTTTACAGTTTTTTTACACCCGACGTAGTCTAATGTGACAAGAAAATGTGAGCTTAAATAATAAAGACATCGTTAAAGCGACGTTAAGATGGATTGCTGTGGCTGTAAACCCATTTTATCAGCCTAAAATACAGATAAAATAGATGTGATGAAGGAGACACAAGTCTGAAAAACACATTTTCTCCTAAAAGCAGCAAGTGATTTAGGAAACTACGGTTTCAAAGGAAACTAAATGGGCAAAAAGGAAATATACAAACTCTAATGATGATGAATCCGTCTGTTTCTTGCAAGGAATAGCTTTGCTCTTCGCTAGAGATGTTCATCCATCTTCTTTCCAAGAGTTAGATTGATAACACTTTGATGTCTCTGCATTAACTATGGCGATAGAGCCAGGAGTCAGTTAGCTTACCTTAACGCACAGGCATCCTGACAAATGGTGGATTTGTTTTCCCCCAGCTTTCAGTGTAAATGCTCAGTTAAGATATGCCTGTCCAATTGTTGGCCAGCTTCATCTCCATAATTAAGACATTAAAGTGGTGTTGACCTTTTTATCTGAAATCTAGCAAGAAAGTGAATGAGGGTATTTCCCAAAGCGTGAGACCATAACTTTGAGAGACTCACCAGCCTTAGATACTGTAAATGGGCCCTTATGATAATTTGGTGTCCTTTAGTAATATTTCTTGGTATCAAAATTCATAAGCCACCCTTCACTGCCATTTTTAGCCACCATGCCACATCGCAACATTTACTAGTTTTGCTTCAACTTCTGTAACAAATCTCTCAATAGCCTCGTGACTTTGAGCAAAGTCCCTATTGGCAAGTCCGACCACACAGCAGCCATCTTGGCAATGACCCTTGGCAGTTATTCCAGGCAAGACTAGGCCCCCATCTGAATGGATGAGGAGAGTGATGATCACAGAAGCTGCATGTATAGAATCACCAGTCAAACCTGATAAAAACTGTTGAACAAGTTTGGGGACTTAATTGATTGAATAGTTTTTAAAACGCATTTCTTGCGCACGGTTTCTCACCAACTCCTTTGACGTCCCACCAGAGCGCTTGAACAAATCTGAGAGTTGAATGTCTAACGTTTGAATAACCTCACCTTTGTTACTGATCATGTGCATTAGTGCGATATTGTTGTCTTCTGAGCATAATACATAATGTCTGGGTGGATGTTCAAAAGAAAGCTTGCCGACAATATATATATATATATATATATATATATATATATATATATATATAAAAATGATGACATATTGTGACTTTTTCGACTGTTCTCAATGTTGTTAATTCATCACTTAACTACTTGCTACTTGGCTCTGTTGGGTTTAGGTAACAAAACTACTGGGTTAGGTTAAGGCAAATCTTGGGGTGGCTGTGGCTCAGGTGTAAAACCAGCATCTTGCTATCAGAAAGGTTGCTGGTTTAAACCCCCTGGTCTGCATGTCAAAGTGTCCTTGGGCAAGATACTGAACCAAAACTGCTCCTGATGTGCTGGTCTAAATATAAATGTTAGGCAACATAACTACTTGCGTAACATAAGTTACTTACGTCATGTAATGCAAGTTGCATCATTTACGTATGTTAACTTACTTATGTTGCATAATTTAAGAACAAATCACTGTTGGTCACAAGTGGGACACAAATTTCAGTCTTGATCTGTATGATCACTCCGACCACCCTCTGCTCTTTATATTACCAGTCACTAGAGGGACGCATTGACAAGTCACACTGGAGCAGTAACTACAGCGTCATACTTAGAAGCGTTGGGCCTCTGACCAGGCTGCCTAGTTCGATGCTTTGGGTGAGAAAACAGACTGCAACAACACGACTAGAGCAGGATATATGTCATACAACTGCCTTCTCTGGTGTTACAGATGTTTATATTAAAAAAGCTTTAAGTAGTTTGCCTCCTCTCTTATAATATCTCTGCATCAAGCATTGTAGCCATTGAATTATTGAGTTTGAAAAGGTCAGCAAATGACACCCGGAAATGTTTTTTTTTTTTTTTTAAATACAGATTCCCCCTTAGTGTAATTCTATTGATTAAGAAGGAAAAGCCACCAAGGTCTCTCCGACACTGACAGCGACTACGTGCATGACTGACAACTAGCGAGTCGATCACTGTGTCGGCGCTGCAGTGGATGACCAAAGAGATGAGACTCCCCCCGACCTGAAGGGGTATCGACTTGGAGCCCGGGTCTCCTCTGAGACTGTAGCTACTGACCAAACACTGACTTGACTCCATAAATATCCTGCACTTTGTTTCCACTGGCTGTATGTGCACTGGCCACACATAATCTCGGCATTTTGCATGCAGAACTTGCCCCTCGTGCTCCGGAGTTGCACATAAGAGCACTGACTGCAGCTGCCCGAGGGACAGCGAGACAAGCGGCTCTCCTGCCAAGCAGCCTCACGGACCGACCGACCGACTGACTGACTGACTGTCTGTCTCTCTGCTTGTCTGACTGACTGCTAGCTAAACGGAAGGTCACTGATCTGCCGTGCATCTCCATGGGCTCTCCTGCCCAGCCGGCCTGAATAATTTATGTGGCGGATTTTTAGGAGATCTGAGGGAACGGCCATGTGAAATTACCTTGCATTGATCCTGTAAGTCGAGAGAAGGAGGGAGAGGGAGGGGGGGACGGATCAAAGAGGACTGAGAGACGAGGAGCCCCGAGGAGAGAGGCTTCATGTGTTCGCTGGCTTGACGCAGACATCAATAACAGCTTGATTACTGGTTTTGACACCGCTCATTCAGGATCTTTCAGCTGCTTTATTGTTATTGCCCGTCCTCCGAAATCATTTTTTTCAGACTTATTTCACCAATTTTCATTAAAACAAAAGAAATCAGCACTTTCTTGAACTGTGCGTTTATGAGTTGCATGGAGTTAATAAGTGGTGTCTGGCTGACGAGGGGTGAAAAAAAAAAAGGTGATTTATTCACTGTGGGAGCAGAGCCTCCCCAGCCAATCTCACAGATCTCTTTGTGGGGAAATTTAGAGGCTTTCACTCGAGCCCTGGCGTACAGGGGTGGAATTTAAGGGAGCTTTGGCCCTACATTATTCTAGAGTAATCACATTATCTATATACTCTTGCTCTGACCCACAAGGATCCCTCCTCCCTCTACACATCTCTCACATCCCGTTAAATCCAATTTTGGTTTTAATGCCCTGCCCGTAACTAAATCAACAAACACCATCCGAGTGTGCTGTATGTTTTCTCACTTCATAACTGTCCTTGTAAAGGTCGCAGACGCTGGCTGGGACTCGGAAAGAGCCGAGTTTGAAGGTTCACTTTAAAAATGGATTCTCTGGGTTTTGGCACATGCCTGCTGTGCGTTAACAGGACCGCTCCATCACAAGGCAGCAGTTTGTAATCTTGTGACCTGTGCGTGTGTGTGTGCATCTGTGTGTGCATCTGTGTGTGTGTGTGTGTGTGTGAGACAGCAAATCCATTTACACTAATTGTTCTGGTGCTTGACCGGGTGAAGCCTGAGTCCTAAGACCCAGAACTAAGTTAGCTTGATATGCTGAACAAGTAACCGTATTGTTTCCGCCGGCTGGCTGCTTCACATCTGTCACGCAGTGTCCTCCTTTGCCGACTGCGCCGCAAGATACCTGTGGGCATCGCAGTTTTTATCTCTTGCGATCGACAGAGCGACCAGACTGAAAATAACGCATTGAGACGAAAATATCAAGTGTGTGAAAGTGATCTAGACATCCCAGACGAGTTAATGAGATGGGGAGCGGAAGGGCGCCAACCCTCGTACAGCAGGGCGATGACAAGGCCCCCGCCGACATGTGTTTGTTATGAAGCATAATCTGGAACACATCTGGAACGAATCTGGTGAGCCTAATATTCGCTCTGCACCGATATAACATTCACATGCACATTCAAAGCCTGCTGGGATGTCATTGCTAGTCCACTCTACAGTGTGTTCATATCGATCCGTCAGAGCATGTTCAGACGGCTTTCAGATGAACCATCTAAACAGCCATCAGCTGCACTTCCTGTAGACTTTCTGTGCATTTGCGCTGGGAGGCTCTCGAAGCACCACCGCCAAGGGTCGGAAGGACGGAGACAGCCAACAGCGTCAGCGGGCTACTTTGTTGATAGTCCCGCTCAGCGCTTCATTTGTATTAATTAGTCATTCTCGGAGCACAGAGAGGAGGCTGCGCAGGCGGGTCAGGGGGAGGGAGAGAGTCAAAAAGCTGCAGTTGGCTGAGCAAAAATTAAAACTGTCACCATAAAAGGAGCACTATTTATCTGCGTTTATTAAAATCATGGCATGCACAGTAATCACTGTAAATCAGCAGGGAGGGGCGCGCACGCAGCACGCTCTCGTCCCACCATTTTTAAGCAAGAGGCAGAAGTATAAAACACAATAACATGATAGGAGCTGCATTAAAAAAGGGCTCCAGGTACTCTGTGTTTCGGAGTGAGTCGGAAAGAAAAGAGATGCTGTGTGATAGACGTAGCAGACAAACAAACCGAGACGCCAGGAGACGGTGGCTCTCTGTCTGCTTCCTGGTGGACGCCGGTGCGGTTTGTTTGCAGCTCTTTGCGACATTAAATAACATAAATGTCTTATACACATCAGTATATTTGTTTGATTTCCCCACATGGGTCACGATGACGCAGGATGACAATCACCAGAACTGTCCGATCAGCAAGTGACCTGTCAGTCCGTATGACCTCGTGTTCCCTCTTCACGGTTGGTTTGTAAGAAGCCGGTGTGAACAGGAACCAGACCAGGAATAAAATGCAAAAATTGTATAATTCTTTTTCCTAAATGAGCCGAACTGCAGGTGTGAAAACATCCTTAATCTGGACGCACCAGACACGGCTCTGAGCTCAGACCGAGCGTGTGTTTGTTATGGAATTCATCTGGAACACATCTGGAACTGATCACATTGTACTGCGGGTACTCGGCCCTCTATTTATTTTGAATTAATACGACCTGGCTGAATTCAGACCTGCGTCTGGAGCCGTCTCACTCATTGTTAGATTTCGATAAGTGCTGGTTTTCTTTCTAGCGTCAACTCAAAACCACATGGGAAACTGCTCGGATGTCACCAGTGAGACCACTCTGTATCGATCCGTCAGAGCATGTCCAGGCAAAGTCCTGCATTCGGATGGACCGCCAGAACACCCATCAGCTCCACTTCCCCTGCACTTTCTGCGTCTTTGTTTGTGTTGGTGTGTAAGAAGGAAGTGAGACGCGATCGTGTATTTACCTCCCTGCAACCGGTCTATGAGCCCTGCTTTAGCCGTGAAATCAATTCCATTCCACACACGCTGACCTCCAAATAAAAATACCCTCCGGCCCACTGCTGCATCCCCTGACTCTTTAAAGGGGGTTTTCATATCTGCGCCGTCTTGCCCCCCCCCCTTGCGAAGATAAACAGAGTGAGGGAAGGGGCAGCGAACGTAGTGAAGGTGGCTACTGGGATCTTTTGCAGAACTCGGCGGTCACAACAGCATTATGAATCTTTAATGCGAGATGTTAGCGCGCCAAGGAGAGGAAATGTGCTGAAAACATGATTATGGGCTCATGGGGAGGAGACGGTTGGCGGAGAGAGAAAGAGAGAGAGTGAGATCTCCAGCAGGGGAGCACGGATAAAAGAATTGTTTTGAAGGGCAAAGGAGGTACAGAGGGATAACAGTTTTTCAAAAGAGCTCAGACTGCTTCAGGCAAATAAGTTTTTTCCTGCTTCTTAACCGAACCAAGTTGTGACCAGATGTGCCCACAGAGCCGGAGAGTATAAGGAGAAATATTGTGTGACCTGTACCTTTAAAACCTGCCAAACAAAAACAGAGCGGCGCGGGAGCGTTTGGTCAAGGATGTCAAGATAGAGTCAAGAGCCCGCCTTGTGCTAGAGGACAGTCATTCCTGTTACACTTCAGGTGGACAGCTGTTTCAATCTGTCACTCCTGAAGCAAAATAAATCCTTGTTTCATTGTCTCACTATCTGCCCCCTCCTTCGATAAACTCTGAGATTAAGGACTGGATAAATCAGTCTGCCTCGCAGGTGTGCATGTGTGTGTGTGCATTATGATTCACAGGAAGCGAACATGTGAAGGTTGCAGCCGCTCCGCTTGCTGTCACTTGCACCGTTGCAGCAGAGATTGAAACAGACGAGGGCGGGGGGGTGGAAACAGTTGCTGCTCCATATGGCAAAATCTGAAGTGGTAGCCATCCTGATGCTCCTTAACGAGTCTGTGTCTCATCTACTCGGCTGTCTACATTATTTCTTGTGTCTCGCCATGCTTTGACTTTACAGAAAAAAAGTTATAAGATAGTTTAATGAGATGTAACATACTGTACAAATCCACACAATTGTGCTAGAGTTAGATGAGAATAGTGATGTTGGTGTGCGTGAAGTATTGAGGCCGGAGGCAATTATTAGCTTAGCTTAGCATAGAGGCTGGAAGCAAGGGCAAACACCCAGTGTGATTCTGTTTAAATCAACCATCGGCCAACATCCAGCGTTTGGAAAAGTTTGGAGAAGTTGGCATTTAATAACGCTTGAAATGTAAATGACCAGTCACGGTTATCTCTCCGCTCCAGCTCTGATCTGTAGTGATGGGAACCACAACACCTGGGTGTACATCCTAACTTTCACCCCTTTTCTGGCACGCTGCAATGATATGCATTTAAGTTTCTTTTTGAGTTCCTTTCAAGCAGCGCTCCAAAAATTCAGTTGGTGTTGAGTTTTAGAGAGAGCCTATGAAAAAGTACCCTCTATACCATTGTCACTGGCCTCCATGTCAGTACCAGATCTGTGTTGGCTGCCCGACGGGTGCTGCACATGTGCAGCTCTCAGCAGAGATTAGAAGGAAACGTGATGTCTCACTACTGCTATTTTCATCTCTAACTTGACGTGTCCAATTCGGAATGTTTTGAAAAACAAGTTTTAACATCATGTGGTTGCAAGTCTG
Source organism: Diplodus sargus (assembly GCA_903131615.1). Lineage (NCBI taxonomy): Eukaryota > Metazoa > Chordata > Actinopteri > Spariformes > Sparidae > Diplodus > Diplodus sargus. Next base: position 2,783,865 of record CAEMYA010000115.1, read on the forward strand.
ATGAGTTATATGGTCTGCTGTTTTCTACTCGTCCCTGGTTTCCCGGTGCATTTGTGTTGTCCACCCTGACGCGCCAGGAAACAGAAAGGCAACTCGTCTACTGGAAATGGGAAACAAGTGCATGGCCTATTTTTAGGGGTTTCGCCTGTGTTTAAAGAACCTGCCTATATATAGTAACAACAAACTACAAATGCAAACACTTAGATTTGCGGTTTTGTAACATACACCCTGTTGCTATTTCTTGGCGAAGAGCCGCTTGGAATGACTTTTCCACGTCTTGTCATCTTCAGTCAGGGTTGCCAGACAAGCTGCACAGAATGAAATAGCATGAAGAGAGCCAGGCTAGCTGTTTCCCCCCCGCTTCCAGTCTTTCTGCTAAGCTACGCTAATCACCTCCTGGCCATAGCCTCGTACTTCACACAGACGTGACAGTGGTATCCATCTTCTCATCTAATTCTCTGTGATAAAGCATGTAGCTCAGAAGAAGTATGATATATGGTTATGTCAGGTTGTGGAGACAAAGATATGTTCGCTGATGGCCCAAACATTCCCACATTTTGCGCACGTTTCTGCTGATAACAAACAAACTGGTGCCACTCCGTCACCATGTTTTATTAATGAGTCACTTTCCCTTGTTTTGGCAGTCCGAACAGACAGGCGTCAGCTCGAAGTCATGCGATTAATGAGGTGCTCTTCTCTTGTCACAACAACACATTTAAAACTCACGTCCTCCTGTGTCTCTCTCCCCCGTCTGTCTTTGTCACAGCTTTGATATCAGCCGGCTGCTGCACCAACAACTGTAGAAATGTCAAGCTATGGGACAGGTAAGCACCCCTCTCCACCTTGTTTCTTTTTTCATGAGCCTCTTTCCTGTTAACTAGAGTCTTTGACAGAAGAGGAGCGGCCGATGAAGGTCATTGTGCATTCTTTCCACAAGGGCCCATAATCCTGTAATTAGCCGCCATTATTCGATTTCGCCATACAGTGGGATTCGTTTAGCGGCGCCATCGAAACCTATTTACACGACGAAGTCGTCTCGGAGGGTGCTTGTGATTTATGTAAAGGAACGACGGAAGTCGCACGAGCGCAGTTTCTCTCACTTGTTTTCTGCCGTGATCCTGTGTCATTGTAGGGGTCGGTCCTTGAGTTAGTCCAGAGTTCCGGCCTCAGATGAGTAATGTGTTTGCGTGCTTGGTCTGGCCCAGGTGTAATCACAGTGGGTTTACCGTGGGACTACAGAGCTAGAGGTGACCCTACGCTGTCCCCGTGCGTATCCTACATCTTCAATCAGGCCCCAGTGGGAGGGCGAGATGGCTGTGTTAATATTTAATGACTGCAAGACAAGACACACCTCCCCCCTCGAGGATTGTCACGGCAAGCCCCTCGTGCAAAAACCCACTCAAAGTCTCACGGTCGTGCCCATACACATGGTGACTTGTTCTACCTGTGGATGAACACGTCTACCTCCATTCCTTTCACTCAGGTCCTTTGACCTCGTCTTTGCTTCTGTGCGTGTGCCCCAGTGACTCAGGTGAAGCGAAGAAGAAGTAGGTGTTCTTTATGTAAGCAGACGATTCGCGAGCTCAGAGAGAAAGCAACAAGGGTGTGCAAACAATGCCGACTGAAGTCAGGTCCCCTGGCTCTGCGCTGTGGCGGAGACAGACGCAGGCTGGAACAAAAGGATCTGTCACCGATAAGCAACACAAAAGCCCGAAGTGATGAACATCTTACTTGCTCAAACTCTTTGTTACTTTTATATGTTTCAAGGGATTCCTTCAGCGAATCTATCTATCTATCTATCTATCTATCTATCTATCTATCTATCTGTCTGCATGATGAGTTCTAAATACTGGCAGTTAAATGCTGTGTTGATGGTTAATGGTTCAGGACGAGCCGTGAACATCAGTTGTCAGACCTTGAAAAGTCCCTCTGGCTGGTGCATCTGGACCCAAATCCATTTATTAACAACTTGTTAACATTTATCAACTGCAGACAAATGACTACTGTGAGAACAATGGATGCCAGGATGCAGTTTTGGAAGTTACTGACGCGTTCATATTGGTGCGTGTCACAGGCTACACATCATTTTGACATTTCGGCAAAAAGGCGTCAAATCACATTAACGTTACGTGTTCGTGAGCTGACTTTCATATGGTGAGGTAGAGGTGGTAATGGTGGAGTGACAGGTAAGAAAGCTCCCAAGCCAGTGACCGCGGTTCAAGACTGCGGTTTAACTAGCTGCAAGACAACATCCGGTCGTGTTTGTGGCCACAATGACTGGATACTTTTGACCAGACCTCATGGAATCTCCAGCCATGTTTTTTTGTCCTAGTTTCAACTAGGAGTTTCAACATATTCATGGTCTGTAGAAATGTACAATGCCCACATTTGCTCAGGGGACTGGGCAGAGGAACACTAAATAACATAAAGGTGCTATATGTTAGAATTTTAGATGAAAACATTCAAAAATGTGCTAAAATTGTCAACTTAATGTGGAGAAATAACAGTTTTGACTTCATGACGTCTACTTATTGTGGTGCAGAGATATCTACAGAGGTTAGCATGCTAACCAGCTAGCCCTGTCCCATCCTGGTCCAAAGCTCCTGAGCTAGACACCAACACTCCCCCCAGCTACGAGCTCCCAGTTTGGACTGCTAGCTGCACAGCTAACTAGCTAATGGCAGCATAGTTAGCAGCAGCATTTGATAGGATGCCAATTCTTACAAACTGCACATTTAAAGGTTCAGTGTTTGTGTTGGTGTGAGAGGCAGCCGCTTCGGTTTCAGGCCCCTGGTTTCATGCATGCTGGCTCCCACACTGTCACCCTGCCATGACTTACTGGGGCATTTGAATAGAGCGGAGACATCGTTAATGTTATTAGTCACACCTGTGCTGTTCCCACCACGACCAAATGAAAATGACTGCGGTGAAACAGAGAATTAGGGTGGAATTTTATCTGTTTGTGTTGCTAATGGTTAGTATTCATCACCGTGAAATTGAGTAATGCTTTCTGGGAAATGCTTTGCCGTGCAGAATGCTTGTGGTGCCGTTCTGTGCCGGCAGTTATTCAGCAAAATAACTGTGGTCTGGACTTCCTATTAAAACAGAAGAGTAATCCTGACTTCGCACCGCTGAGCGAAGCAGAGAGACACGGCTCATATAAAACAGGTTCATTTAATATCGCCATTACATATTACTTCTCATGAAATACACGTGTACAAGATTCTTCACGATGCTGTGAAATCATAACACATTCTAGCCACCGTTTTTACATTTCTGCAGCGGCAAACCAGTTGTTTTGTTTTTGTTCCTTGTGCTTTGACACACCAACATGTATAGCACATGGACCAGCGATGAAGTCAACGAGAAGCATGCAAGAATGACGTGAAAGCCGTTACTTTTTCATCTGGCAGCAGAATAATTTGCCTGATCTTCATGGTTCTTTATATCACAGTGGAACAGCAACGGATGAACAATGAATTAACATTTCATTTACCTGAAAAGTAGCTGCTGGGACTAAAAATTGGGTGGCAACCTTCACACAGGGAACCGATTACCTCAGAATGAACAAGTATTAACCATTAAGTTTAAGTTGTTTGAGTTAAAACGTTTTAACAACTTAGTTTTAGTCTACTTTACTTGGTAATTTTGAGGTAAGTGGTTTCCTCAATTCTTTTTGTTTTACATCGTAAATGGGGTTAAAGCTTGCCTAAAAACTACATTTAAAGTGTTGATAACATTTAAAAAAAAATCTCCTTACATCCATTTTCAACAACAATTGACTTGATTTATGTACAAATACGACTTAAAAATGCCAAATTCTGAGGGTTAAAGTAAATTCCCCACCAGTGTATGCTATCACTGATGTACAGCCAAAGGACTGATCTAACATTGAGCATTGTGGGAGATGCAGTTTGACTGACTTGCCAACCATTTGCAGAATGCACGGTTTATTTAAAAGATTGAATCAACTCTGAACAAATGAGCAAATTCAAAATTTGAATGATTTCACCGGAGGGAACATGTAGCTGTGCTAATGATAATGCTAACGGTAATGGTAGGTGACCAGGAATAACAGAGGAAAAGTAAAAACTTGTACACATTTACAAGAGCTTTACGTGAGAATAAAACTCAGTTCAACCAGATGTTAAACAATCTTTAGGCTGCCAGCTCCTTAATACAAAGTCCGCTTGAGCCCATATGTGAGTAAAGCACATCGTCGTCAACTGGAAATCAGCTTAAAACAGCTGAAACGGACACTATGCCCCTTAAAAAGTTATAATAATAAAATCTTTTTCTCTTCTTCTGTTCCTGTACAGCTTTGATGCCTCCTCTTGACCCCAGCTTTCCCAGATAGGCTCCTCAAACAGAGGGGGGGTCGCAGTGGTACAGCCCTCCTGCGTCTCTGGCCTTGACAGACACGAGGGCCCGTCCACGGCTCCGGATGGTCCGTAGTCCATGGCCTCATCCGTGTCTACAGCCCTGAAACAGCCTGCCTCCATGTTTTCATTTCTACATATCGAGAGTTTTAGGGAAGGGAGTTTTTCTTTTGGGGGGGGAGGGGATGCTATAGGACGGTTGATAAAACATGCGAAGACTGCCACCGCTAAATGGACTAGAGTGGATATCTCTCCCTGCCAACTGTGACACGGCTACCTCCTGGAGGGCACCCAGAGGAGGGGAGGGATGCCGGGGATGGGCGAGAGAAGACGAGGGGAGAGGACTCTGCACTGTTCGTGCCACTGCCCCTCTGTTTACAAATGCAGATCGCTGGTGGAGAAGCACATGAAGTAAACTTTGTACACCCCGCTGCTCTGGATTACTCTCCCACACTTTCCCTCTCTCTCCTCTTTTCCCTCCCTGTTTTCCCAACTCTCTCCCCCCTTTCGTCCCCTCCATCTTCAAAGTGTGTAACGAGACCGGTGTAATCTAATGTTCTGTCTCTCAGTCTCTGAATCCAGCCATTCTTCAACTTTTACAGCCATTTCAACTGAATCTTAAAAACAAAAACAAAAACATATTTGTCAAAGATGTTCTAGCAAAGGAAAAAAAAAACAACCTCTTTCTGTGTCTTAAACCAACATGGTCACCATTACTAGCTGCTGACAGATGTTCTAGTTCTATAAGATGCAACGTTCAGGTGTAACCTTTCTTTTTTGTATTATCTTCTTTGCTCCCTTAAAGCGCCTATATTGAAGCTGGGGATAAGATTATACGTTTCTCCATGTTGTTTTTTACAAGGAAGTAAAGTCCAAGTAAAAAGTAGATTATTGGATTAGTTTTCTATATATCTATATATATAAATATAATATGATTATTATTTTTGACTTACTGGTATTAGAAGTATTATATGAAGATGCATATGATATATATATATCAAATAATAAACAGACTTCTTTATGTAAAAGTGCATCCCTTGTTCAGGTTTTTATTTCAGTGTGCTGAAATGACTCAGAGGTGAGTGTGGGCTGACCTTTGACCCTGCAGTCAAAGGTCACATTGAACACATTGTAAAGCTGATCAAGAGGTTAGGAAAAAAATCCATAAGTCACAAACAGCTGCAGCCAAGAAGAAGGATCAGATTGTAAGTTCTCCTTGTTTGTGGAATAAACCAATTCTGGAAAGTGTGATTAAAGAAATCAGAGACGAGCAAAAACACATCCTGATCACGGCATGTTACCGCATCTCGTTCCTGCCAGAGACAATGGGGCCAAAGTGGAAAGAATTTCCTGTGAAGTCACTGGAACTGAAAGAGCCAGCCCTCCTTCCTCTGCTCCCATCACCATCCCTCACGTCCTGACCAGCAGGCTCGAGCTGGTCGTGTTATAACATCCACCGCACTATTAAGGATTTCCGACACCATTGTGTGTGTGTGTGTGTGTGTGTGTGTGTACGTGTTTGTGATTTGGGGCGAAGGATGATGCTGACGATGTTGTTCCATATATTTGTGAACGTCAACACATTCGATGAAAGAGACCAGATCCAACAAAGCTGTCGTCCATCTCTTTTCTTTCCAACTGCACAGCCCTGTCTGTCACAGCGGGCTGAACCTGGCAAAATCAGAAATAAATAAATAAATAAAAAGACATGGCTCAGTAAATAAGATACAGAGGCACATTCAATCAAGTTAAAGCAGAAATATCTAATCATGTGCACTTTTGCATTAAATGACACTTATTTATGGAGTCAAATATATTCTTCTTGTCGATTTCTGATGGCCATAGTCTGCAGCCCCAACCCCAATTCAATCAGGAGAGAGTGATCCAATTCAGTTATCCGATGTATATAATGTCAATAAATTCATGAATATAAAGAGTCTTCAGCAGCAAAACAACGTTGTGACATCACCTTAAAGGAGTCGCGATGCTGTGGGCTGTACAGGATTTCCCTGTCGCTGTGGTGACGGAGCAGTGAGATCTGGATGGATCCAACGAGACACAGGTCTCCCGATGAGCTCAGGGGATGGACCCCTTGGCTTGGAATGTGATGAGGACTGCAGGTGAATGACGTGGAGGCTGGACGATCAATCGATTTGACTGAAATGACAGCAGTGGAGAGAGGAACACTGATGATGATTGGCTCACAAAGGTCATGGTAAAGTGTGATGGGATTTAGCTGAAAGAGAGAAATGCCTACGGACAGCTGAGTTGGTGGTGGGAAAAGAGCGGGGCGGGGTGTAAATGAGAAGAATGTCGTTCTCCCTTATTGGACTTTTGCAAAGCTGTACTACTCAATACGTTTATTTTTCCCTCACATTTTGTGTTGAGACTAATGAATTTCACCAAGCAGCTTGGCGCTGTAGGAGTAAACAGTGAATTTGTTGGGAACTATTTTCAGCTGCAGATTAATGAATGTTTGGTATTCTAGTGAGAATTTAAAGCAGCAGGACAATGTACGCAGTTCTGACTCAAAACAAAACAAACTGCCTTGCCCATGTTTATCATAATCAGGGCTGAACAACAGGCAAAGACAGTCTTTATGCAAATATTTTGACAGATTTTACAGTTTCAACATGAGTTATGACTCAGTTCATTTTTAATGAAAGAATAATGTGATTTTTGCTGCTGTCTGCGCCACACAAGCTTGTCTCCTTACATTTGACATCTATTAAAAAACTCTACCCCGGTAATTTAGACGTTGCTCTATGCCAGTATGGGATTTGGATATTTATTTGACTAACTGTTGAACCCTTTAATTAACAACAACAATAATAATGGCACATCTTACTGTTACTTTAAGACATTAGCTAAAAAAATCTTTGTTTGCCGGTTTGATTCATGGTAGGTTTATGGTCTTTTTGCGGGATTTGTTTACAAAGAGAAAAACACAGCCTATCAATCACGTTATTGTGTCACCATTTGGTGCAATTTACATGTGTTTATCATAATAATAATAATAATAATAATAATGTGTTTTTATAGTCCATTTTTGAGCGGTGACGTGACAAAGTTGTTTAATGATGCTGGACTGTGGATTTCTTTGTGAGGGACTCAGGACAGATTTTCCACAACATCTAAAGGATGTCAAATCAAATCAAATCAATTTTATTTATCACAGCCCAAAATCACAATCCCCTTCACCTCAGTTCGCTGGTACTGGCAGAGTAGAACCCAAAAGCACGACAATGAGAGACAAAGTAGCAGGGAAAGATCAATTCACTTAACAAGTTCAGGCAAGGTAAAAACCGGGAGACCAGCCACACAGGCAAACAAATCGGAAGAGGGGCAGGCTGGGTATCCAAGGTCCGAAAAACAGGCAAGTGGGTTCAGAACAGGCAGATCAGGCAAAAACAGGATAAGATACACTGGAGAGTTTGGCAAAAACACACAAGACAATCTGGTAGGTAACAGGTGGAAATGGACCAGTATAAGTACTGAGACACTGATGAGGGAATTGCCTGCAGGTGAGGAGGGAAACCAGGGTGAGGGGAATGAGTAGATTGCATGGCAAGCGGGAGTGGCAGGATCTGAAACGACAGGGGAGTTAATAAGGCATGTAAACAAAACCAGATGAAAACAAACAAAGAGTTAGCGGAATTCGCGACAGAACCGCCCTCCCCCTTAGGGACGGCTCCTTGACGTCCCACCCGGTTGGTGCGGATGAGCTTGGTGGAAGTCAGTGATGAGAGTTGGATCCAGAATGCTGCGAGCGGGGACCCAGTCCCAGGGAGTTAATAAGGCGCGTAAACAAAACCAGATGGAAACAAACTAAGAGTTAGTGGAATTCGTGACAGAACGACATCCTCTGTCCTTAAATCCTCGATTAGACAGAGGAAAGACCTGCCATGTTGAGAAAAAAAAAAAAAACTTTTGACAGGGGAAAAGATGTCGCATGTACAGAAGAGAACAACAAATTGCATGATGGTGACTTTGTCTAGGCTCTCGAGTGCCTCTCTCCACTCTGCTAACAGAGGGCAACAGTAGCTAACGTTGGTTTAAAAATGGAGTCCGCCAACATAAACAAACAACTGGCTATCAGCACTCCACAGAGCCCCTTTAATATTGGCATTAAGATGAAGCATCTAGCTTTTATGGACAAGGTTAAGTACGGGTACGCCCCCAGGAAATGAATAAAAGTCAGCCCAAGGTCATCACAACTACCAGTGTGCATTAGTTTGCCCAGTGGGTTGAAGTATTACCAGTACACTCACAGCATAAGGGATAGCAAGCTGAGGCTGATCTGGTTTGATCTGATGCTCAGAGTGATTAGGGTTTGCTTATTTGCCCCAGAAAGTCTCTTTAATGAGGGTCTGTGCTGTGCTGGTACTTAAAGCAGATGTCTTGGCACGGCTGTTACATATTGTCCTCCTATGGGACGCCCCGCTGGGGCGCCTGGGGGATCTGGTGGCTGATGGAGCTGAGTGATCGCCTTATCTATAAAAGCTGTGAAGTAACTGTTGATGCAGTTCAAAAGAAAAAAACAAACACTGACGACTTTATATATGTGTGCATGAAAAGAAGGACTTTGCTTGGATTATTTTTGGAAAACAGAGTGAAAAGGGTGGAATCAGCGCATTATTATTAGCTAGTGTGAAAATGTATGTTCCTGTGTGTGTTTTGACCATTTGCTTCTGTCTTGGTACTTCCACACCTCTGTAGTCTATAGCTTGTGTGTACGTCTACAGCCGTGCTCCTTCTAAAGGGGTGTGGATGTAAATGTGTGTGAGCATGTGCGTGCTTACTCGCTGCTCATTATGCAGCGTCATGTGGGCGGTGTGTGCATCTCAGCCAGCCAGCGGCAGGTTGATTAAGACACACCCATGCCGGCTAATCCAGGAAGACACAGAGCGTGCGCACGCGTGTGTGTTCATATTGATTGTGTGCATCTGTGCAAGCTTTTGCAGTCTACTCGCACTTACGTGCAGTAAGTGTGTTTGTGTGTGTGAAAAGTGTGTAAGTGAGCTGCAGTTTGCGAGCGTGTGTGTGTGTGTGTGTGTGTGACAGCATGCAGCGCCACTGATCTGCTCTGCTGCATTGCAGCATGTCCTGCCCATCCCGAGGTCGCTGTCGTCCTCCGCCAGGGCACTCTTCCAAGGTCGCAGCAGGTCAATCCTCCCCATCTGCATACCCGGCCGATGCAAGGGTAAATCTATAAACACCACACCAAATCTGTCGGCCGCGAGAGCAACGAGACACAAGTAAGAACCAGAGCTGGAGGTGGCCATGCTTGGGCTGTGTGGTCTCGTTAATCTATCAACAGCGAGATCAGACATGTAATCTACCCAGATGACCGGTCGATCAACCGGGAAAAAAAAAATCGTCACAAGATGAACTGCTGCAGCACACACATTCTACATGTTCTCCATGAAGATGGAGTCAGATGTGGCGACACTGTTGGTGTGTAGGAATTTACTATCAATCTGTGGCAGATGAGGACTTTTATGGGAGCCGTCAAATAAGCATGTGCAGCCGACAATTTATGACCAAAACTGTGATATTATTATTTTATTCATCACGACATGAGGATGTTAATGCTCCATATGTTACTGACTGAGATAACATGTAGAGAAAATGGAAAAGACACACCCTGCTGCAGATTGACTGTTTTACTGCCAAGGACAAATCAAAGTTCAAGGGCAGAATCAAACTAATAATAAAAAAATGCTACCATGGATACAAGTAATTGCACAGTCTAAGCACATACGCCCTGAGAGCTCCCAAACGCACCATTCTAGTTGTAGCAAAACACAAAAAAAGGGTTTCTTCAAGTTTACAATCAGAAGTGGTGTTAGCATGTCAGGTGACTGCACTCATGTGACAAGAGGACACAGGTGAATCAGGGTTCAGCCATGTCTGTTTGTCATCAAACATAAACATGAGCAATGCTTCCAGAGTGATGCATCGCCATGAGGGATCCCCTGTTAAATAAAGAATCACCAAAATGCATTATGAAAAAGGTCCAACTGAAAGCATGATTTTATTAAAGAGAAGCTGTGGGCTGTAACAGAGGATGCCTTTTGGTCTTACATTTGAGAAGAAGAAGGAGAAAAGGAAGAATCTCTATATTATTATTTTTTATTTAACCATATAGCATACAATGTACAACATAGTGAAAGTGGTCCTCTGCATTTAACCCATTCCAAGGGAGCAATAGGCAGTGTTTGCATTGTTTACACATTACAGTGTTTTGGTCGATGGCACTGAATGGAGAATCAACCTAATGCACATGTAGATTTGCACATGTAGATTTGTCCATCATTTCTATCAATCATGATGATACCGTAAAGAAAACCTTAATGGTTTATCTGTAAAAACACAGCCTTCAATTGTGGACATACTGTAAGTGGTTTTCACTGGACGCAGTGTTGTGTTACGTGTTTTTATGAATGATGGCCAAAATTATGGCGATGCAATGTGACAGAACGACCTAAGTTGTAATGAATGTAATGAATTTGAGGATGGTTGCAAAGCCGGGTGCAAAGCCAGACCTCTGGGAGGAATCAACACCCCAAGTCACATTGGATTCTGCTGTGATTGTGTGACAATACGTTCTAAATTGTAATAAATGTAATGAATGTAACAGTGCTAAGCCAGACCTTTTGGAAGAATAAACACCCTGAGGCACATCCAATTCTGCTCTGACCCAGGAGGGGAGCGACCAGGATTCTCTGGTGATTGCTGAGGTACAGTGAGGGGCTGACCTGAAAAAACACAGACACACACACCCTAGTTGTGGGCCGCTGCTTGCTATCTTGCAGCTAATTTACTGTAAATTACTGTTAGGGGCTGAATAAACATTTGTGCGAGTAAAGTGAAAAAAACACAAATGATCCTGCGGTCAGACTCCCTCAAGTGAAGCCCTGCTGGTCGTGAACAGGCCATTAAACAAGATGAAAATCTGTCCGATGTGATTCAGGCACAAACTTTCACAGATGAGGAAGCGTTTTCAGCTTTTATTCATGTTGAGTTTAGTCTCATTTGCCGACTTCCATATCCCAAAAAGTGGCAATGAGTGAACGAACGAAACGCATCATTAACTTAAATTTCTCTGGGTTTGAACACTGTTAGAAACATTTATTTTTTAACACATTATATCTTTATATAAGAGAAGGCAATCCTAGCTCTGTCTATCACACATCGTCCTCGTGCAAAAGCAAAAAAGCTACCACATACACATGCATTTGCCAGTCCTTCGCTTTTTTTTTCATTTTTTGAAAATAACATTTGAAAATAAATCAGTGTGAGAACCTCTGGAAATGCAGTTTGTGACAGCGGAGTGGCTTCCCTTCTGACTGCGTCTCCTGCTGGATGTGGCTTCGGGGAGCTGTTTGACAAGGAGTGGTTTGTCGTACAAATACTCAACCTCAGCTCATCTGCCAGGATGTTCAGGGTTTTATTACATTCTCGCAGCGGGAGGATTTCAACGGGGCTATCAATGATTTATTATCTAGACACAACGGAAACAAACAAATAGATCCCACCTATGATTTACTGTAACACAGCGAAGTCTCAAATTTCTCTGACATGAAAGAAAGTTTGTTTATGCGAATGCGTGGCGTCCCGGTGTGAAAATGTAAACCATGTCAGACATGCTGAGCAGAATAAAATATCAAATATATCACCTATTGCTTATGACATTCTCCTTGCACTCACAGAAAGAAATAAGGAGTATGTTAAAGCTTTGCTGGTATGAACAAATGCACACACGCACGAGTCCTGGAGGGGCCTTTTATTGCTTTCCATATCCGTTGACTCACGCAGGCCTTTTTGTACTCAGCACAAACACTTTAATGAAGTGATAAACGTCCTCATAATGCTGCGTCTGCCCGTGAAATGGGGAAACAATGTGCTTCATCTGCGTATGGTAGGCGATCACAAAGACACAAGTCCTTTGTGTTTCATGGTGCTGTAAACACTGCATCATCACAGCCTCGCAACAGAGCGTGTCTGACGTCGCGCCCCATGTAGGTCACCATCACAAGACGGAACATCACGTCGATGCTACATGCGTCTTAGACCCGTTTGATAATGACCTGTCTCTTGCACAATAGGAGTTAATTACATCCTCTAATGACTCCACACACTAAGGCTAATGGCCGACAGAGATAACACATCTCTCATTACCACTCGTCCCATATCTCGGCTCGAAACAGAGGACTTTAAACAAACTGCGCTCACTTCATTGTGGAGATACTCGCCACATTTACGGGGGTCCTGCAGGGAAGGGACATTAATGTATTTAAACCTGTCATGTAGCACGGCTGCCGTTTCAAAAAAGCACTTAACCACTTGTGAGGTAGCTGTGTGCTCTTGTGACCGGCACTGCAATGGGGCCGGCTGGTAACACAGTCGAACAACTGTCACAGAGCGTCAGAAAACTATTTTAATCCATATTCCTACTAATAATCTGTGAAGATATAATACTAAATAAATCAAACAGCGTTTCAGCTTTGGGAACAGCATTTTATCTATCAAACTAGAAAGGAGTCGCAAACTCTAAAGGGCACATATCTCTGACACAACCTTTTGTTGTTATATAAATTCAAAATGTTCAAGAAGTTCAATGTCAAACGGATACCTTAAACCTAGCGCTACGTACAAGAATGAATTGTGCACATGTTGAGTATGAATAATCTGTCGGGACTTGTAGCCTTTTCCTTCATCATGTTGCTGTAGCTCCATCTACAGCATATGTATAAGGCAAGCATATTTTGGATGACTGACTCGACGTGTTTATCTGTCAACTTAATTTGGTTGCAGTAGACCCTTTTCACAGAAGATATTTTCACTTGTCAAAGCAGAAAAAGACCTAGCCACTTCCAAGGTTCTGTTATTGTTCACGCTCACTCACCGACATGGCTCACTGAGACACTTTATGGAATGGAGCCATCTCTAACGTTAAAACCTGTGCATTTCAAAGTGTCTGCCATGAGAAGGGTCGACCTCAAAATGCATTCAGTCAGTTAAAGGTCCCACATTATACTGTTTTTCATCAATTTCACACAGCTGTCAGAGGTCCAACAACACTGTATTTGAAATGCATTGCTCCAAACCCATCCGTGGTCCTGAATTTCAGCTGTCTAGAAGTCGCCCTACTGAGCTCTCCAGAGAGCATGCTGTTTCTGTGCCTGCACCTTTAAATGCTAATGAGCTCAGTCTCCGTCACATTGCCTGCTACACGGCCCTCTCTGGGAGAGGATGCCGCTTACACTAGCATGCGCTAATGTTTCACAGTGCTGTCATTCAACCATACCAGTTTGACCCAGAATCGGACCCAGAAGGAGAGGCTCCTGAAGAAGTACAGACTCTGTAGCTACAGCAGCACATTTCAGAATGGTTAGTGTGTCTGAATAATGTTAGTTTGTTCGTATTCGTTGTTACAGTTACTACCATGAAGCTAATGGCTAACAGCTAGCGAAAGCTGTGTTTGTGTCCAACACAGTCTCCAAACTCTTGGACACTGTTCACATCGTCTCTGTCTCCAGTCTGCACGTTTCCAGATTTTTTACTGTGACAACCAAGCTCCATCGTATTATTATTAACATTAGACTTGCTTCAAACGTCATTGCATAGCAGACCCAAGCGGAGCTAACTAGTTCGCCAATTTCCAGCTGACTTCACCATACTCGTAGGCAACTGTAAATACTAATAAAACCGCAGTGACACTTACCTGTGGCTAAGGTGCAGTTGCTGGGTCCCGTATGGTTGGGACTGATCCTTTTACGAGGGTCAGTGTCGAGGCAAAGCCAGCTTGTAGTCTCAATAAATTCTAAAAACAATGCACCATGCATAGCAATCTTCAATTCTGGATGCTCGGTGAGCTTTATCTGTCTTGCAGTGTACAGAAAAGCCACATTTGTACAGCTGCACTGAAGCTCTGCTCCCAGTTGCTGAGTAGAATAAAGAACATTCCGACTGACTGAAAAAAAAAAACAGAAATGCCCCCCGATCCTCCACACGTCCACACTGCTGTCTTCTCAGCAGTGCTTCAGGGTGCCAAGCCACGGGAAGAATAACTACTGGAACTATTTTGTCCGACGTTCAATAAAACTAACCAGCCAATAAAGCATACTGAGGCAATGAGGCGGTAAACTAACTCGTGTTATGGGCTTTGGTGACTTGATCATGATAGACAGACGAGCTGATTGATGAATGTGCAAGGACTCAGCGCCAGAAAGCATTCATTCTATTTGCAGTTGCAATCTGTGTGTAATTAGCATCTGATTTACTAAAGGCAGCAGCTAATTATGCAATCAGAGACAGCTACTGCCTGCTTTCTGAGCATTGAAGAGCTTAAAAGGTGCCGATCGGTGCGGATTTGATGTGAAAACTGCTTCTTTTCTTCAAATTCCCCCCCGAGACTTATGTGATGTGCTCACACTGTCTGCTGTCAGTGAGATTTTGGCGGGGAAAAGTTAATTAAATTTTCACTTTAAAACTAATATGCCTGCACGATCTGTACCTGCATTTGGAGTTGTAGAATCACAAAGAGACCCTCGGAAACTCAACAAACCTTTACAGCCTTTATCTTACCTTATCTTATCTTATCTCGTCTGTGTTTGTGTACTGTTGGCATTTTGGGCATTGCTTCTACAATCTCACTGTCTTTCCCCTTCATCACTTGTTTCTTTCCATCGTTTGTTCCATCTCCTGAGTGGGTGAGCGGTGTCAGGAGGGGTGAAGTAAGACGTTAGCATTAACACAACGCTGATATGCAGTGACAGCGGTGGAGGCAGGCAGAGGTGGGAGCCGAACTCAGAGAGAGACCCAGGACTGACTCATTGAGACAGGGGTGAGAACAAGAGACCAGACCCTTACGCAGAACTCCCACATGAAATGGCCTCCACTTCCGCGACCTCTCGTCCACATCCTTTCTGTTGCAGCATCTCTTCATTTTCACTTTGTTTCATTTTTTATTGTCTATGAGAGTCAGCAACTCGGCCAAGTATGCAGTCTCTCAGTCCTAAGTGATATGTCTGTGTGTGAGTGTAACTGTGCTGCGCGTGTCTCAGGTGGCCTTGCAGATATTACAGCCCTGTTGCCTCTTAAGTAATCCTCAGTAATACCGGACAGTGCTGATCCAGGAAAGCCATTTCCACAGCAACATCCTCTATTTGCTCACACTGCGATACAGAGTTGTGACAAAAGCAAACTGAATTAATTTAAAGAATGGGCATTCGCTGCGATGGAAGGATATTAGAAGTGGAGAAACAGTGGACTGTAAAGGTGTAATTTGTAGAATACTGCCAGAATTTGTAGGTAGCTCCAAAAACATAGAGGGCAACAGAGTGACCAAAAGGCTGCTCTTTGCTAACTATCTTTGGCTGTAAATAGTTACTGTTAGCGAATTAGCTCATGGCTCAGTTAGCCGTTTAGCTATTTGTAGAATATATTTGTTAGAATTTGCAAGATCTTAGGCCTATATATCAGCTGCATGCAAACCACATCGTGCCTGCTAAATGAAAATATTTCTCAAGACGCTAGCAGGCAGAGAGCCTCAGCTGGACTTAAAGCTACTCAAAGAAGTGGATTTGAATTCACTGCACTGCTGGAAGGCATACCATGAATTGGATGCACAAACAACACCTGGTACAACGACTAATTCGTATTCTCTGATGGGGGGAGAAAGTGCCTTTTGCCTGTCTCCGTCAAAGATCACATCATTAGAAAAGTACCTCTACCAGAGTAATAACGGCAGAAATAAGCAATACAACTCAGCCACACATACACATGCAGTTTCATTGTCATTTGACCCAATACAACGCAAAGATCATACCGCCAAGCACCAGCTAGATGTGTCCAGCATTACAGCCACATTAAAGTGACAACAGACGCTTTGGTTAGCTTTGATAATGCTTACCTTAACTCTACTGCTACTGTTTCTTTCCCCAATTCTCAAAACCAAATGAATAAAATTGGCTGTAAAAGTGCAATATGGAAGAATTGTTAAAATTCCATCTCCACGCGAAAAAAGTGGCAGCATATCACCAGGATCACCGCTAGATGCTGCTAACTGTGCATGCCGTTAGCTAGTAAGCTTAATTAACCATGCAGCTAGCATGCTACCCTCACTAGGAATCTATGCAACACACTACACAGATTGATGTCCTCGACATGTTGTCAAAACATTTATTTCTTCACTTTCATTTGATTATTTCCGTTCATTTTTGAATGTTTTCAACAAAAGTTCTTACTTATTGCACCTTTAAATGATCAGGTCTGATTTGGATGTCAGGTTATTTCCCGCATGTGATTGGTAAGTCACACAATAAAATGTCCGTGCGTGGCTTGCTAACGTTTCCGTGGTGTGCCATTGTGTGTGGTTAGCAAAGTTGAATCTCCCGCAGAAAGGGAATCTATGGACAAAATGCTCAAGCCAACAGGGTACGATTTTCGCAACTCTCCTCACCATGATCAGGCACAAGGGTGCATTCACAGACGTGCATGTACACACACAGACGCACAAATGCATACACCCAGAAGATGAGGTTGAGAAATAAAGGGCCATCTTAGATCGTTTCACTATATTACTTTAGCTACGGGGCTTGAAATAAAGGATGAGATGACTCCTTGGGGATATTTTTGATGACTTTGTCCCCTACTGTTCTTTACCACACTGACATTCCGAGTCCCCTCTTTTCAGTGGTTTTATTGTCGCTTTAAAAACAGTGGATCCCCAAGAACCATGAGCAGACTGCTGCCGTGCCGCCTGACAAAGGAGATGCATTTGCAAAAGCAAATAGTGATTGAGAAGGGACCACGTATCCCTGCATTTGATTTTTTAAATGATAATCTTAATAACTGTCAGTGTAATATTAAATAGTTCAGTTACTGTTGAAAACTCTGCAAAATGTTGTTTTCACAGTGCTGCAGTTGATTATGATGCACCTTTCTAGCTGAGTCAGTTCCCAATGAATCAAAAAGGTCTGAACAAAGTCCCTATGAATCATCATGCTGGTGGTTACTCATGCTAATGTATGCAAGTTTTAGGTGGGAGGGAAAAAAGGACAAGTTGAGATTTCTTCTGAGCGATACGAATGATAAAAGATGCTCGGAAGTTGGATTAAAACGCACACTGATGCGACTGTGCACTCCCCGCCCAGTGTACACACACAAATACAGTAATCTGTTAATCTGCATGCACGTCAATATGCCATTAGAGTCATTTGAAATGAGAGGGAATAGGTATCATTCCTGTGAGACCGTCAGCCCCGGCAAAAGGCTTTAGGCAGATTTGTTTGGGGCTTATCCCTCTTGTTGATGGAGAGACTCTGAGACAGAAAGGAAAGAGAGTTGGAGTAAATGAACAGAGGGCATGGAGGAGACTCAAAGCACTGAATGAGTTAGGTTGAGATAAAATGGGCGGGCCCTTGTGAGGCCAACATGGCAACACATCAGTGAGCCTGCAGAAGGGGCATGGATAACAAAGGGAGAAAAGACACAGGATTCATAGTTATTTAATTATTTTGGAGATTTTCTGCCCTCATTGGCTACGGCAGTAATTGTCGCTAAGGCCATTGCTCTTACTCCTGCCATGACACTGCAAACAAACCCCCTTTAAGAATATAGATGAATACTGATAGATACTGATAGGTAATATCTCTATTAACTCAGTCTAGTGTAACAAGGCCATGCTCGAACCTCTGTGAGGCTGCGCTGATACACAGCGAGTCTTTGAGCTAAATGCTAATGTCAGTATGCTAACATGCTCACATTACGAATGCTAACATGCTGATGTATAGCGGGTTTAATGTCTACAGTATTTACCGTCTTAGTTTTGCATGTTAACATCCTAACAGCTGCTAATTAGCACAGAACACAAAGTACAGCAAAGGGTGATGGGAAAGTACCAAATAGACAGAACGGAGAATTTGACCTGATTATGGCGCTAGTCCAGGAATCAAAGTTATTGCAATTCATCCTGTGGAGACAATGGATGTGTAAACATCAATCCATTCGACAGCCTTAAAGGTCAACCTGCTGGTGGCATTAAAGAAAGAGTTATGGGATCACCAATGGCCGCCTCTTAAAAGTGTTAGATATTTCACTGTATAAGTGAACACTCAGGAGATCATCTAAGTCAATCTTCTAGGTGATTTCAATGTCCGTACCAAATTCTCTGACACACAGTTTTACCCGAAAGATATTCCTACTGAACCATAGTGATTGTCCTGATGGTGTCACTCGATGGAATGTCAGGAGATTACTAAAGTCAGAAGGAATCATTCTCAATTGCACAACATTTCATAGCAACCAACCAACTCGTTGCACCAGCAGATGGCCAACACTTGTGCTGCTGAATGAGACAGAGGAGAAAACAAGGAAATTTAAACTCCTATACTAACATGGTAACTGGCTCGCTGATTGAGATCATGTGATGTGACTAAAATTAACAGAACATGTTGTAAATGGGACTGAATGTAAGTAGATTTAGATAAAGTACTACACCATACATTGTGTTTGTAAAAAGACTTGCATTTCTGTTGCGCTTTTCCAGTTTGTTGCCAACGCAAAGCGCTTTACAGTACTTGCCACATTCACCCATTCACACACACATTCATTCACTGATGGCAGAGGCTGCCATGCGAGGTACCAGCTGCACATCATGAGCAATTTGCGGTTCAGCATCTTGTTCAAGGACACTTCCACATGCAGCTCAGCTCAGCCAGGGGGAGCTGGGATTCGAACCAGTGACCTTCTGATTACTAGACGACCAGCTCTACCCTCTGAGCGTATGTGTTTTATATTATTAGTTTTATTAGTTATAGTTATACATTTTTGTAATGAAGAATTTGCTGTTGAACTATTATACAAATTAAAAATGGTTGTAAAACTTCAGCTAATCCATCTTGTTTCCTCTGGCTAGATGTTTGAGGGTATTCATATGTTCTGAAAACAGATTGAGTATCTTAATAAGATAGTGAGAATACTTTTTTTTAATGAGACCTAAATAGTTAATCATGCTATTTCCACGTATAATCATTATTCATTCTTTTTTCATTGGTTTGATGGTGTTAGTGTAACAGTTTAAGTTCTCAAGATGTCCTGATATGGACAATAATAAATGAAGCTGAAGGAAAGCAATCAGTGCCTTTCTTTTTCTTTTGTATTCTATTCTATTCATTCTGTTGTGGTCCAGTCTAATCAAGTCCGTTGATGTGACGCTCCAACGCTGGGAGGAAACATCGGCGAGTGTAAAACAGTGCGGTTGGTGTGAAACAGTGGATGACGCGTGAGGAGCTTTGGGACAAGAATCAGAGAGCCAGAGACAGGCTGGAACAGCCGTCCTGCTGCCCAGCAGGCCTCGGCCTCATTAGAATCAGCTGCAGTTTGGTTCTGAGTGCGTGTGTGTGTGTGTGTGTGTGTGTGTGTGAGAGTGTGAGTGTTTGCTTGCACTAGCTGGGAGGCCCAGTGGGCAGGAGCAGATGCTCCATCCTCACACTCAAACTCCCCCAGTAGAGTGTGTTATCTCTGTCTGAGTAAGGATTTTTGCTTGCCTCGTCTCTTTCTCTGTTTCACTCTCACTTGGCCTTTTAACCTCTGATTCTCTGATATATATACAGTATATACAGTTGGCCACATCAAACTCATAGTACAACCTCCACTTTAGCTGCAGCTTCTCCTGTTGTTCTTTCCTTCTGCAGCACTGAGATCATACTTGCATCATGAACAGTGATGGTTGTGGTGCCATCCCACTGTTTGAAAAAGGGTCTACAGATGTCTGATCTCACCATAACATATATACCATATGAAGGCTGAATATTGAGTTCATTTACTGCTGTTTTCTAGTTATCTTACACTGTTATTATTTGACTAACATTCCTTGGCATGCCGTGCTATGCAGCACTCATCTGCATCTCCCTTTGGATTCTCACAGCAGAGGGTTACGCGCTGACCCATGCTAATACGGCCGTGCTCCCAAGCAGAGCCAAACTGTGATGCTCCCTGCCCTCGACGCATGGCGCTGACATCGCAGTGACCCGATTGGCTCCACATGTGTGGTCATGCGATTGACAAGAGACAAGGTGCCTATTTTTAAAAGTTCAGCATTCCGTCATCGTAAAGCTTCTGTGTAGCACTGGAATTGTTTGGACACTTCACTTCGTTTGTTCTTTCCTTCAGAGAAAGACCTTCGCAATTGTCTCGATCTGCTGTCCCATGCTTCTGCTGTGATTTCAGCGTTGTATAATGTTGATGCAAAGATTACCATCCGCAGTGTTTAGCCAGGCTGGTGGCGTGACTCTTGGGATGACAGTGTCGGTCTTCTTTTCCATCACTCATGTGCAGACTGAAATAACTCAACAACTCTCTGATTGATTGGCATGAAATCAAGAAGACATCCAAACATCTAATGGATATAGAAACGTGACGCGTGAAGAGGCTTTACCGCTGCAACATGATACGTGATGTCATCAGCGTTGGAGAAGAAAGCAGGTGTTTTAGATCAAGATCAGCAGACTTTGAGACCATCACGACCCATGGTGTCTTGCGACCATCCGACCTGACCGGCTGGACCGCTCCAGGGAAGAAGAGAGTTGGAATAAGAGCCGTGCTGATCCAGCTTGGTTTAAGGCTGCTCCCAGCTAACGTCTGGTCTCAGGAAAAGGAAATGGACAAAATGGGACTGAGGCTTGACATCAGAGGCCGCTGTGCCGATGGAGAACTGTCTCCACCACAACATCTCGGATCAAGCTGTTGCACTCAATAGGCAGAGTGTGTTCTGAACTGAGAGAGCGCAGGACTGCAGCTGGACGAGCGGAGGTGGACTATAACATTGGTGCGTGGTGCTCACACACAGTCAAAGTTGGTGGGCAGTGTTTCACAGATGTTGAAACGTCATTATGGTGATGCCAACCACATTATCATCACCATCTTGTGGCTGCCGTTTACATTCATCCAGATGCATATTAAAAAGGTGCACAATTTTATATAAGTATATAAATAACTGTGTTCTGTTTGTAGACTTTCATTTTGTTGTGCACCGTGTGTTATATAATTTCAAATAAAATACCTTGTATCTTGTATAGGTTGGCACAAAATCTTGTCAAGGTATACATGGTTCCTAGATGATGTGTCCTACCTACTGGATTTCTTTAACTTTACTGTTCTTTATGTTGCAACTTTACATTTCTTTTGTTTCTTTTGTTTTATGTTGTGACAACGCTGTGCTTATGCTGTGGTTTGATTTTTGCACAAAAAACACTTGATTAGCGTTAGGGAATATTTGGCTTAAAATACCTGCTTTGGTCTCCATAAAGCACTAATAAATGTTAAAACACAGTCTCAAACTGTGGTCACTGGTTTGGCAGACTTCTCACATGACTCCATCACCATCCCCTCCACCTCCCACAATGTAAGTACTGTTACTATTTGACACTAAATATCAATATGACATGTAGCCTGTGACATGTACAAATATACTACTGGGCTGGACATTTTTGCTTTCCTATGGAAACATCTTGACTATTGGATAAATTGCTGTAAAATTTGCCAGACACACCGAATGTCCGCCATACTTTCTAAGTGTTAGTCATAACAACATAGTGCATTGTGTATTACATTTTGTAAAACCTTCAAACTTTTTGCTGCCCATGGTCACACCAATCCCCCTGCATTCACTTTCGTATGAAAACTTGACTGGTGTGTCTCTGTGTCATGGGGCTCTCATCACAGTGGCTCACAGTGTGGCACCGAGCTGTTAGGCAGCCGTCTTGACAGCCATAACGCCGCAAGTGAGACGTGTTTGAAAATAAAGTTTGTTGGACAACATGGTTTCGAGGGTAGAAACTTCTGTTTATTCCTGCGGGTGGCGGATGACCGACATTAAGCTGAGAGTGACATGATGTTGGTACTGATAACTCTCAACTATGCTTTATGAAGCAACAATGAAGAAAGGGGAGCTTTGACTTGATGTGACTAAGGGAAGGATTACGAAGTTGTTGGAAGGTGACCATCATACAGTTTTCACAAATATCGGAAAACTAGCTCCAATAGAAAGGAATGCTACTGCCAAACTCCCATATCATTCCAATTTCTTTCAGGTTCATACTTTTTTTTTGGTGCCTCTAGATAAATGCTTCATGCTTCAATGTTCAAAAACACATCATTTCCCTCATACTGTCTATTGCAGCAGCACCACTGTTCAAATGCTTCCATTTTAATGTCTGTCTCTTTAAGGCTGCCCATTCCGAAAAGTCTGCTCTGATTGGCCAGCTTTCAGGTTGCGGGGACAGGGACAACCCACCATTTTTCTACATCACCTCTGCAGCTGTTTTTGCAATTTAAGCTGTACTGGGGCGTGGCTAAGGGTGGTGACTGTATAGTTGTGACATCACAACATTACAGAAGTTGCAACAGCTCGTTTGAAGGTATAGTTTGTGAATATAAGCTCTGTGCTTTTCCTCCTTTATAATAAAATAAAGGAAATCATAGTTTCTACAATTTCGGATCTTTAAAGAACAGATTATATATATATATATATATATATATATATATATATATATATATATATTCATTCCTCTTAAGCTTCTTTTAGTAGAGAATCTAAAAATAAGAGCATTGTATATTACATATTAATAGGGGCATTTGAAATCTGATGACGCATTCAGTCAAACTTTCATCGTATAAATGGGGCTCGTTTGAAGGTATAGTTTCTGAATATAAGCTCTGTGCATTTCCTCCTTTATAATAAAATAAAGAAAGGAAATCATAGTATCTACAATTTCGGATCTTTAATGAACAGACCTATCCTGTAAGAGACATTATATTCAGCAATAATAATAATTATATATATATATATATATATATATATATATATATATATAATCTTCCTCTTAAGCTTCTTTTAGTTGAGAATCTAAAAATAAGAGCATCATATATATTTACATATTAATAGGAGCATTTGAAATCTGATGACGCATTCAGTCAAGCTTTCATCGTATAAATGCGGCACGCACATACATGCACACACCGTCCATAAGCTGCTTCAGATCCCCCATTATGTCTGCTGCCTCGTCCTTGTCTCTGCCAGCCTCGCTGCTTTCTCTTATCTCCAACACAGAGCTTTATCATTTTGTCTGAGCAGCAGTGTCAACAGCCCGGACTAAATGGCCTTTTCCAGGACCCATTTGGCTCCACATCGATTAAAGACCCTGCCACCCTGATGGGCGATAGCGGCAGAAGGAGAGGATGTCAGCGAGGAGGCCCATTGATAGAGTGGCTTGGCCTGGTCAGAAATATAAACTCGGTTGGGTAACACAGTAAATTTCGAATGGAGGCTGTTTACTGACCTGTCAGAGAGCAGTATTGATTTCCCCTTGTGTCCAGGCTAAAGAGGTAAACAAGAGAATAGGGCTAACACACGGTGCCGTGCCCATGAGTCCTTGTGAATCAATGCGTGCAGGCAAAGTACATTGTTCCTTCACCCGGAAATAAATAACTGAGCTGTAACCTGTGCGAATGGCAGTTTTATTTGCAATGACAACTGTTTTATTGGGACATCTGTGCCACCATCTTCAGCAGCTTACAACCGAACATGGATCAAAAGACAATGAAGATGTAGTCATGTTTGATGAGCACCGGCGAGGAACCAATCTGAACTGACAGCAGTGGAAACCATGACGTGACCTTCAGAGGTTAAACACCAAGGTCACATCATGTCAGCATGGCAGCACACTGATGTACTTTAGTCAATGACCGAGCAGAGCATTATGGGCTTTAAATTATAAATCAGCCTTGAAAGGTGCGACCAAGCGTTTTTTGTAAATCATTTTTCAGAGCATCATCCTTCTGTGTCTGGAGACAGAGGGAAGAGATGACAGGAAACAAAAGCGAGAGAGCTCTCCAGCATAGACTGTGCACTTGACACATGAGTGTATTCTAGTCTTTTAAACTCATAATTCAACATTTGGTAAATACATATACATTTGTTTTTTACCAATAACAATCTAATATCTGTGCATTAGATATGGAGTCAGGGAATAGGAGGTGATTAGCTTAGACTGAGAACAGCTGGCTTAATCCGTTTTAGGTCCAAAATCAGGCCTGCCAGGATGTCTAAATTCAACATGTTTTTCTTGAGAGATGTGAATATGTTTGTTTTTCTTGTTTTTAACCACAAGTTGAATTATTCATTTCAGAAAACTTGGATTAAATGGTGTACCCCTATGCTTTGCTTAGCACAATCTGATTATCACCACAACGATGTTGTCGCCGGAACATCATCAACTGACCAGTCACATGTCTTACATCACATTATGTATATGACATTACTTCACTACGTTCATAAGATGAATTAACTCATCGTTGACTTCTGGTTTAACACAAGCACCAGCAGTGTTCCCCTAGACTAAAGTCCTGTGGTTGTTTATCCCAACCATTCATCCATGATCTCCTCCCTGTTTAGACTTCTCACTCTTTATACTATGTTAGATCCCAAGTTTACCCCTGTCCAGGAGGTACTGGACCAGCTCTCCGGTATAAAGGGTTTGGTCCCTGAACCTACAAGGTGTTACTTTAAAATGGGATTTGGATAGGGATGTTAAGCTGGCAATGAGGAGATTAACCTGGCTTCTCACTGCCTAGGTCAGAAAGTTTACCCTGCCTCCTCTGGATTGGCATCGGTTAACAACAGCTCTCCTCTAAATGATCTGCGCACTTGGTAGGGTGCTAGGTTGAATATAAGGGGCTTTTGGTAAACCCTAAGGGACTGTTTCAATGTGCTGGGCTCAACTACTTGTCCTCACTTCCTTCCTTTGAAGCTATATTAATTACTTCAACCACTAGAGGCCGCCACCAAACGGAAACAGGGGGCGTAACAAGATGCTTTATTTGCGTTGATCTGTGCGTTAATTATTCGGACGAGGACATTCTTGTACTTAGTCGCTCTTTAATACGTTGAAATGATGGTCCTGGAGGGACATTATTGTTTCAGGAACAACAGCATCAAGGTGATATCAAGTACACCGTCTGACTAGATAACTGGTCTCATCACTTCTCTCATCTCTCAGTGGCTACTTGCGGTTGACTCAACATACAGTTTACTCCTGTGGATTTTTCAGGACACTGGACTCAAAACTCTGTCATACAGTTGTTTCCCCCATTTTTCTGCACTAAAATGTGCCAGACTGTAAAGTACCAGACCCTGAACAGCAGCTTGGTGTATTGATGTAGAAAACACAGTGGAGTAAAAGATTGATGATCACCTTGGCTCCCATATGAATGTAATGTTTGAATATACAGTTTAAGCCAAAAATATGCAGAGTGCATCTCCTTCAGGATGATGTCTGCCTGTTTCTGCTCTGAGAGCCAAGTCTGGAGGGTCTGCAGAAACAGGCCAAGCTGCTCTTAAAATGGCCACCGTGGTGGGAGATTTATCACACCACCTGCACACCAGTAAAAAGAGATCATTTGCTCCCCTTCCTCCATACATAAACTGCTGTCTTATTCCAGGGGGCATAACATTTATCATGGCACACTTTCTGCCTCTTGATCCTACCCCCGTTACCCAGACATGGTGTTGTGTGGTAACAAGGAAATGCATCGCTCAGCTTTATGCCTTTGTACAGATGTCGGACCGGAGCCACGGCGATGGTTAATCGTATACTGCCAGTTACAGTTGGCATCACATCTGCATAAATGTGCCCAGGACAGGCATGAACCGCCTCGGGGGCACAACCATAGGTGAGGTAAATCAGAAAAAAAAGCTTGGAGGCTCCAAAACACTGAACGGATCAAGCTCTGTTTCTGAAACAAACAGCAGCAGACAGGCTGTCATAAAAGAATACACAGCATATCACAATACCAATCCCGCAGGTCCAGAGAACCAGCTGTCTGCTCAGATTTGTCCATATGACCCCTTTAGTGTCTATGACACAAGGGTGGACTTTTGTAAATGAGGCCCTCGCCGTGATGTTTTGTAGTAATACTGATATTCAGCAAAGCCTGTGTTGGAGCATGTCAGCCTTGGTTTAACTCACACAGTATCCTGGAGGACGTTGCTCAAGGATGTAACAATCGCTGTACCGCTGCAGCGCGGAGAAAGAGAGCTCTCCAGCTGCAGCCGCACTAGCTGCTGATAGTCCTTTAAATAGAAGTACTTGTAGGGTTGCTTTAGACAAAAGTGGGCCTTGACATGCTGTTGAGTGTGACGATGCAAACACACAAGCGCGCGCACACACACACACACACACACACAAACACACACACAAACACACACACTTCTCCTTAATACACACACACACACACACACACACACACACACACACACACACACACTCAAATCAATAGCCTGATTGAATTTGGTTCTCCCCTTCTTGCTCCCCAGGGGTCCTGTTGATTGGGCTTGGCAAACGCAATGTGGTGTGTGTGTGTGTGTGTGTGTGTGTGTGTGTGTGTGTGTGTGTGTAGCAGAGAGTGTGAGGATGTGTGTTTCTCTCATTGTGCACACAGTAAAGTAGCGATTCTGATCTACATTCTGAGAAGCTCTCCAGCCCCCAGAGTGAAATCAAGGCAAATGTTCTCCAGCCATCTTGACAAATCATTTCCCGTAAGGTCCTAAATGCGTCGCTCGGCCTCCCCCGGAAGTCGGTGACAGGCAGCAGAGGAAGTTGCCCGCAGCTGATGTAACCAATTAATCTGATACTGAGTATGAGTCAATGGATCATCATTTGGCTGTGCCTCAACTCCGTCCACTCCGAATCAATCAGATGGAGGAGGGCATGGTAATCATCTTGAAACCACCAAATGGAGATCTACAGGCAACTTTGTGATTTCATTTCCAGAAATATGGAATGACTGGCCTTTTTTTTCACTTCAAGAGTAGAGAAGGGGAATTACTACATTCATTGGCAGTTGAGCCAAGAGAACAGTTTGAGGCACTAGCGGAACAAATCAGAGCCGGGCAGGGGGGCGGGGCAGATGACCGGGCCCTTTTAACCCAAATAATAAAGCTCATGATAACATCATTTTACAACATACACATGCCCGCAACAGCGGGGCTGACAACCTTTGCCACCAAGGAGAGCGACAATGTCATTTGGAAGTCCATCAAGCGGACATGAAGTATAACAAACCAAGAGAACAGCAAAAACATTAGGCTACATGAACACTAATAATAAAACAACACAAATTCAAAGCAGTTCAGCACCACGGATAGCGTCCGCATCATTTTGACACCCACTTTAAGTTCTTTAACTCAGAGTCTGTATCAGTAGCTATAAAATTTAGTAAGACTGGCACAGCGGCCTACATGTTCATAAACACAATTTCAATATGAAGTAGCCTACTATAGGCCTACTCACCACTATTTGAAGGGCATATGACGAGCCTTGCGCTCCGCGAACTCGTAGACGATGCTCTGTATGTCCATTTTCTTTGCTCTCTCATTCTCTATGGACAACATGGCAAGTCCACTCAGTCTCTCCTGTCCCACTGTGCTCCTCAAGTGGTTTTTAATGAGTTTTAACTTGGAGAATGAGCGCTTACAGGTTGCAATGGTGACGGGAAGAGTCAAAAATAAAAGGCGGGCGGTGCAAACGTCACTGAATGTAGAAGTTACTGCTGGGTGGTTGACAAGGACCGCTGGTGACGAGTTTTACCCAAAATACACTTGGAGACAATATCGGCGATCAACTTGTAAATTTGCGCGTCATGAAGTTAAATGTGTGAGTGAAAATAAAGCCAGTCATTCAGCACAACATTTTATTTCATCATTTTACACCTGCTACATCACTAAAGTCAGTCGGTCTTGTAAAGTTTTCAGCAACCATGACTCAACCTAACTGGGGCAACCTATATAAACCCTTTATGAATCTGCCTGCTGTTTAATGTGCAGTAGGCTGGGCCCATACTCTGTGCTCTTCTGGGCATTAGTCATGGGATAGCTCGCCTTCTCCAGCTTCCCTGAGCCGTGCTAGAAGGCCCGCTTCCTCAAGTCCTGCCACCTGTCCGGGTCCCCAAGGGCCCGGGCCGGGGGCGTGCCGCCCTCCCAGTCCCCCTTGAAGTCCTGCCCCTGGTTTGAGGAAGAATCAATAAGACGTGACAAGCTATGACAAACTTAAAACACTGTGCGGGCTTGCTGTTCAATCCACAGTGACGAGTCAAATTTGGTACCTGGAAACCTCCGGCTTTAATAGCCTCCGACTGCCGCTGTCTTGCCAGTCCCTTTGCCTGTGTAACAGCTTTTAACACCGACCTCGAGACGGATCACAATGAGCAAATGAGAGAAAAAAAGGAGAGGGATGGTTTCCTCCTCCTCCCCCTCTCTATGACTCTGCACTTTTCTCCTTATTAGTGTGGGTGGAACTGACAGCGTCCTGTTGGGGACAGCAGCCACCACCGCCGCCACCACCGCCACCGCCATCGCCACAGCCACAGCCACAGCAGCAGCCCAAACCTGTAGCCAGAATCTCTAATCAGAGGTCTAGCGAGATAATTGATGGAAATTTTGAATATGCTAGCCATTATGCAGGCCTTGAACACTTTAGCTTAATGAGAATTAAAGATTCAAAAGCAATGCATTTTATATCAATCAGGCAAACAACCCGTGGGAGAGGAAGACGGGAGTTTAGAGGGGAGTGGAACAGAGGGAAGGAAACAACAGAGAGGGGGCAGTTAAGGGTCTGAAATCAGCAGGCAGGAGGGATCAGATGATCAGCTAAAAGTGATGTTTATGGATCTTCTGTGTCTTTTTTAATATTATTATGAAATTCTCTAAAAAATGATATTCATGATATCATATGGCGTGTTTTTCCTCACTCAAATCGAAAGTCTGAGGACAGGGGATGTTGTTCACTGTACAGATTTTAAAGCCCACCAAGACAATGTGACTGTGATTTTGGGCTATATGAATAAAATTGATTTGATTTGATATTTGTGTGTAAAAATGTTTACTCTTTTTAGTCCTGGAAATGCATGTTAAGTTATCCTAAAACTCCCACCCCAGTCTAGCCCAAGTAAATTCAGAGCTGTTCACTCACCAAATGGTTTGGAGTACAAGCATGGTTCGGGGGCTCTTTTAAAAAGTTGTGCTTTTGGCATTAAGCTATAGGAGTCTGACCACAATCCATTATTTATTTATTCTTCTTGCCTACATTTTTTTAATGCAAAAGCCTGCAGATGATCTGTAACTGCCCCTATTAGCTGGAAAACACAAAAGGTCCACATAGTATTGCTGTACAATAGTTCAGATATATCCTGGCGCTTGGCAAAAAAAAATAAAAATGTATGACCTTAAAATACCCTTGACTGAGAGTAACAGGGGCAAAAACTAAGTATATTTTGTTATTATGCTCACTTTGTGCATAAAGAATTGTAAAATACACAGAAACACATGAACTTGCATAATTTCCTAATTTAGGGATTTGACTACAACTACATATTGCTGGTTTTGCAATCTCATTGGCTACATGACACATCAATCATCTGGAGGCTAGCGTATCAGGGGCTCAGGAGAGAGGGGAAATAAGAGAGTAGGTTGCTTGTCACCACGATCACTTATTGGCTGTTGTAAGCCACATGGCGGGCATGTAAGATCCCATCTGCTCAAATTAGCTGTCATTCGAATGGCTGCCATCTTATGATCTCTGGTGTAGAGGTGTAATGGCATCTCATCTTTTTGAAATAAGAGAAGACAGTTTTTCATGGCTTTTGATGCACTACTGATACACCCAGACACTTTGCTGGTGAGTTGGTGAGATGTGGTTTTATCTTAAAGTGGTTTGCATGAAGAGAATCACAAGAATCTGGCTTTATAATGACGTACGGAACCATGCACAACATCAGAGTATCACTCATTTCGACATGGAATTTAACGTTCTATTTGTTGACTGAACTGCACTGTGGCCTCACCTGTGGGTGGTCTCCCTTTTCATCAGCCCTCCTGTATGAAAAAGACAATGTCCTGCTGACAGCCCTCAGGCATACTGGGAATGTCAACTCAACCTGTCACTATGGGGAGTCAAAGCTGGTGTGGAGAAAGCACAGGGGAGAGAGGAGGAAGATGAGACAGGGAGGATGCCACAACAATCAGCACCCTGCAGTCAGAGGCGTGCGGCCCCCGCTCTGTGGGGGGGTGGTGGTGATGACATCAGAGAAGCAGCAGGAACAGCCTCTGTCTCTCACCATGCAGAGACAGGGTGGCTGCACCCACAAGTGAGGGCAGAGCTGGCCTCCTGTGCAGCGAGACACACACACACACACACACACACACACACACACACACACACACACACACATAAATGTACACACAAAACTTTATTCTTTAAGAAAAGCCAACAAAAAAAAAAAGGAAAATGCTTAACCTGGAACCATCAACACAGACACAAAAATTAGCATTAGCATAGTTGCCTATTTACACATCAAGCAGGCACTGAGCAACATTAGCATTCATTTGGAGTCGTGCCTCTGGCTGCCTGGTAATTGTTAGTCCTAAAGCAACTCTCCTGTTAGCTTTGTTTTGGCACCATCTCCTGAGGGAAGTATCTGGCTCTTTGGCTAAAGGATGCTCTCCCATGTTTGCTAACTTTGGCATTTGGTGCTGAACTGGAGGCTGTAGGAAAAGAGCTGCAGATTTTGCAAAATGCAAAAAAGTATGTTTGTCACTGAGCAACTCTTATCACATTATTCATAGTATTTTGACCCATTTCTAAGACAAAAATGAGTCAAAATACAATTTTTAAGATAAAAATGTGTATAGAGGAACAGCAGTATGGAGGCGATTTACAGTGAGTTAACAAGGCTATTAAACTCATCCTAGTTCAGTAAAAGAGAAAAACATCAGGAGGCGTGCGCTTGTACCTTTTGGTTTAATAAAGAAAATTCAAATGATAGTCATTTATTTCTTGAGATTGTGAGTTGTGTGAGTTATGTTGTTCATTAATTACTCTACACATTACAAAGCATACGTATATCTTCCAGTTGACCCTATAGGGGCTAACTGTGGGCCTTCCATAGATACCTCTCAAATAAAGAACATAGACATCGGAAATAATGTCATCACTGATTTTTCTTCTCTCTGTTGATAAAGTTTGTTCACTTTTTAAAATGTTTTAAACTAAAATTCTGACAGTGTCTTATAAGTCTCTCCTTTAATCTTCAGAACCTTGTTATTAAACTTGTAGAGATATTGATCTTTTTCCACAGAGACAAAAACTTGTGAATCTAAAAGACAATGACTGTAATCTCACAACCTCATAGTGAAAAAAAATATATTTCACGATATTTAGTTGGTATTTCCATCGCTAAAGTTTTGGCTTCTGTGATGTTCTATGCAGCCTTTTTTTTTGGGGGGGGGG
>CAEMYA010000115.1:2815615-2859645 GCA_903131615.1 Diplodus sargus
GAGATAAGCCGGGCTCTTCTGTACCCATGAAAAGCATTTCCAACCAAGTTCCTGCGCTCAAGGAAGCCTAAATTACTCTTGTGCCCTGCCTAAGCCCACTTTGATAGATAATTCCCTTTACGTAATCATCTTAACGTGATTAATAGACTGAGAGTGCCGTCTAAGAGTTGACTTTTGTTAACCTTTTATGGGTATTTCCCACTGGAGGAGCTATAAGAGGCTTGGCTATTGTCTGTTTCACCATCAGGGCAAACACAGTCTGCCAGAGTTGATATACTTCTATGACGTCTTGCCTCTCTCGCAGGGAGGGGGAAATGAAGCCCATAAACTCAAACATATTTCCCAGTAAGCACATGAAGAGAGCATAGACAGCTTATTGTCCTCAAGAGGAAGTGTGTTCCTCTTGAGGAGTGTTGCCACTGACAGGTTCGGGCAATATGTACGCAAGTGTATTCCAAACACATATAACACAATCTCTTACTGCTAAAAGAGCATTTCGCACAACACGAGCACAGCTGATGCACGCGCAAACACTGGGAGGGTGGAGAGTGAAAACACACACAAACACAGATTAAACATCAATTCAAACAAGGGCAGGTACACAAGAAGGCACGTGCATGAGCTTTGCTGCATGCGCACATGAATACACACTCAGAGGGTGGGCTGGGACAGCGGTATGTATCCAGTAACAGTGCAGGTCTGGGTAGTAACTACTGCAGAGGCTATTTGACACCTCCTCTATGGATACTCAGACGCAGTGCTCTGGCTGCATACTGAAACACTAGCTCTGGCTGCCTGGACTACATGCCTTATAACATTTTACCATTTGTTCTGAATGCTTTACCATCAAACTACAGCGGCAGCATTATTCATATATTTTTCACATCAAAATTCACTATCCTGGGATACAAAGCAGTGTTGTTTCTCTTACAACTGTTGGAACACGGTGTTTACAGCTCGTCATTCAACGTCTGGCTAGATATAAGCTCTGCTATCAGACGAGCTTATGGTATTATAGGCTAGAGCTTGGCATTATGGCATTTATACTCTATTATTCCATTCTGCATCCGATGTTCATTCCACATTATGTCATGTCATGAGCCCAGTTTCACTCTGAATCTCATCCTTCCCAAGAGGCTCAGGTGTCTGTGGAAAATCCGACAGTTAGTTTTGTCGGAAAGAGTTCACAGGATGACCAGAGGGTGTGTTTTTGTGTTGTATGACTGCACAAGATGTTCTGGGGTCGACACTAAAAAAGTAAGAGATAGCATCTGCCTTAGAAAGAGGGTCCTCTTCAAGACATAATCATATTTCACTTGTGACCTGCTTTATTTTGTTTAACAATCCTCTTCGAGGTCCTGTGCGTAATTTCTGCTAATGAGGTCCCTGAATCAAAACAATTAAAACAGAAGATGCAGGTTGATGAGGTCAGGAAGAAGCATGAAATCACTGGCGTTGTCTTCGTTGTAAATTAACCACCTTTGCTGGTAGCGCAAAGTATTTTTAAAGTAAGTATTTTTTTGGCCTTTATGGCTTTATTGATAGCACAGCTGAAGAAGGAGACAGGAAACAGGGTGAGAGAGAGGTGGAGTGACACGCAGCAAAGGGACCCGGGCCTGGGGTTGAACCCAGGTCCGCTGCAGCGAGGACAAAGCCTCTGTACATGGGACGCCCGCTCTACCAACTGAGCTAAATGGCACCCAAGGTAGTGCTTTATCTTAACATCTGTAACAAGTGCTAATAGGTAATAAGGTCCTTATGAGATGCTTGTTATTATTATGATAAGTGTTAATAATAGCATCATAAACACATTTGTTGACATGGGGTGTACTCTTTACCAAGTGAACAAATGAGCACCCCCACTTTTCAGCATTTATATCAGATTCAGATCATCTATGAAAGGTCCCATATTGTTCAACAACACTGTATTTGAAATGCATTGCCCCAAACCCGTCCGTGGTCCAGAATTTCAGTGGTATAAAAGTCCCTCAAGTGAGCTCTACTGAGAGCAGGCTGTTTCTGTGCCTGCACCTTTAAATGCTAATGAGCTCCGTCTGTCAAAGCCTGCCTTGCCTGCTATACGCCCCTCTCAGGGAGACGATGCTGCTTACGCTAGTGGTAGCATATGCTAATGTTTCACAGTGGATGTATTACTATGGCTCGCGGAGATGCTGTTCTTCAACCATACCAGTATGACCCAGAATATGACCCAGAAGGAGAGGCTCCTGAAGAAGTATAGACTCTACAGCTGCAGCAGGACGTTTCAGAATGGTTTGTGTGTCTGAATAATGTTAGATTGTTTGTATTTGTTGTTACAGTTACTACCATGTAGCTAATGGCTAACAGCTAACAAAAGCTGTGTTTATCTCCAACACAGTCTCCAAACCCTTGGACACTGTTCGCATCATCTCTGTCTCCAGTCTGCGCATGTTTCCAGACTTTTTACTGTGACAACCAAGCTCCATCGTAATATTATTAACATTAGACTTGCTTCAAACGCCATTGCATAGCAGACCGAAGCGGAGCTAACTAGTTCGCCAATTTCAAGCTGACTTCACCATACTCGTAGGAAACTGTAAATACTATCAAAACGTGCTGACACTTACCTGTGGCTCGGGTGCAGTTGCTGGGTCCGGTATGGTTGGGACTGATCCTTTTAAGAGGGCCAGCTTTTTACTGACCCTCATTGCTGAAGCATTCCGACATGAAGTGGTTAGCACACACATACAAACTTCCACGAACCGCAGCCGGCACATTGTCGTTGAAAATGAATCACAACCACTGTCTCTTCTGTTGTTCTGTAACTGGGACAGAATATAGGCACTTGTGTTGATTTATACAACCAACAACCAAGCAATTTGCGCGTCTAGCTCTGAACGACGACATTGCGAAACACTGCTATCTACTGCTGGACACACAGAACTTCACCTCGGGGATGGACGCCCCCCTCTCAAATATCTCCTATCATCGTGCAGAGGAGGCCCGGCCTATGAAAATGACTCCTTGCATTATGTAACAAACCTTTTTACCAGTTTTACCATTTTACCAGTGGGTGGGCTGCAGAGACCATGCAGGAATCGTTGCATTCCTCATTCTGGGAGTTGGCAGGCTCAGGGAGGACCAGTTTATATATGCAGAGACCAGAGAAAACGTGTTTTTCATAATATGGGACCTATCAAATATACAGTTTACCTCACTGCACTTAACACAATAATAACTGTACTATTCCTTTCCAAGGACTATGTGTGGTCAAGGTTGATAAAATGTAAAAAAATTACACTTTTAACAAGACAGCTCTGACAAGATGCTTTTTACTCTGCATCAGCTTCAAGCAGCAGCAACTGTAATGATTCAATAGTATAAAAAAAACCTCAAAAAGTTATTTGTAATAAAAACAATGCATCTAATTATTGTAATAACAATAAACAAGTTTCTCATAAGTGCGCATAACTTTCTTATTAGCTAACAATAAATACGTTTATCATGTCTTTGTTATGTTATTATTAACACTTATGGTCGTGTTAATGTTAATACACATCTTATAAGGATGTATAAGGACCTTATTACAAAAACTAGTATATATGGTTATTCACAGATTAAGTTATTGTATCAAAGCTTTATTCAAACACCTTCGGTCATGCATGCTGACTTCCTTCTTCACCCACTGACGTATCATCTGGTGATTCCCCTTGTCTACAATAACCAGAATGCAACACCAGAGTCGAGAGTTCATTCGGAGGTTCAGGTGTGCTTTGCTAGCGGCCAATGTAGCCTAAAGCCAGAGGCCTCGAGCAGAGATGAGGAGCTTCACTTCGCTTCAACTCTACAAACATAGATGTGTCTTTTATCATTTTCTAAAGTGACAGGCAGTTATACGCACCAGGAGTTGAGTTATCCTCTTTGTGTGACTGCCTTAAACTGAATTCCATTCACAGTAGTCATGTTGGTGTAACAGGAAAAGAACATTTGAAAACCTAAATAAAAGCCAAACTATGTGTATGGCTACTGGCACCACTGGAAGTACTGGTAAGTACAATGTTGCGTATTGTGTCATTTGTGTGAAATGACCCTGTATAAACAAATGTTACTATGGATATTTCCATAGGTATTTTAATGTAATCAATGCATAACGTGGAACTGTAATAGATTAAATTTTCATTTTAAGCCACTGCCGTAGCTTTACAGCACAAAAGTGAAATCACAGTCGGCCAACATATCTTCCAGTCAGCATTTGGCGGCATCTTCAAAACATCACTATCATCCTGTTTTGCAGACATCGCATCATGTCAAACACAAAAAGATTTCAATGCCTGTTCCTCCACAGCAGCAGAAGGAAGGTCAGCACACAAGGTTAAACATTCTGTTTACATATTGTAGTGACCTCACACGCTGAGCCAGCCTTCTGAAAAGTGCAGAAAATTGCTGCACTGACAGCAAACATCAATAAAACAGCAAAGTGGAGAATAGGTATGAAACCACTAAACTCATTGCCTGCTTTCCTGCCTGTGTGTATGTGTGTGTGTGTGTGTCCGTGTACGTTTTGACAGGCTCACCCTGTGAAATATTAGAAGGCCTTCACAAGACAAACGGCAAACAAACACAGCTGTTGTCACGAACTCACATCTCTGCGTGATCACAAATGCACTCAAGGATAATTTGGAAGTGAGCCTTCACTATCGTTATGGTGACATGTTGATATTAATAACCCACTCACCAAAACACACACGTAAAGACAAGACACACTGAAACAGCACTGCTGTCCACATGTTCACACCCACACGCACCACACAGGGTAGCACCCTGACGCAGCCCTGCTAATCTAACTGGTCATCCTGCAGGGTCAGGGCTGACACACGTCTCCAGCATTCTGACAGTGATTTCCCTCTTGTGCTGTTACGCAGCTGCCACCTCGGTGAGCCCCCACCCCTCCTCCACGCGCAAACACCACGCAGTTAGACTGACAGGTCACCAGACAGACTGTCTGACATGGCGCAGCCTACTTCTACACCTGCCTCTGCAGTTTTTCTGTCCCTCCCTCTCGGCCTGCCTGTCTGCTTGGCTTCATCGCGTGTTTGGATAGCTGCCTCGCTCACTATACAACCTCTAATTGTCTGGCATGCTGGCTCACCTCTCTGGCTTGCTAAGAGTAGTTAGAGCAGCAATCTGTTGGCTAAACTTCACTCTGGCTGGCTTAACAACCGTTCTCTTGCCGAATGTCTAACCCCGTACCTGCCTAACCAACTCCCCACCCAGCTCAAAGGATCAGCGGCTCGCTCTGCACCTGCTAAGCCTCCCCCCCCTGCGCGGGGACCTGGGGAATGCACAACACTGAAACCCTTTAATAAGAATATTCAGACAGGCACCTGCAGGGGCGGCTACTGAGAGCCACCACTGGGCCTTTGGGATGAGGGGATTACTGGCTGTTCAGATTCTCTCCCGCTTTGTCTCTAGATGTGTCTCCCAAGCGCACAGAGATTCTTAAACTCTTGAATAAACGATTGGTTTGCAAACAAGGGATAATACGTCATATCTAGCAGGGCTGGGTGAGTATTCTGTAAAGATAATTTTGAGTGACAGTATCATCCAATGAAAATGTGCAAATATCTGTATTTTGCCATGAAGGAAAATTCTAGTCAGATGGCTGAAAGAAGATGACAATAAAAGTGTAAAATAGTCCTCTGACTTATGGATGGACGCAGGGACTAGGGGTTCTGGGGGGGCTGTCAAGTGACCACTTGTGATCGGATCCCGCTTCCCTGCTCTTCATGCAGTCAAACACGGACATCAGCAGGACAGACAACAGTGTTTCTGTGTAAAACACATGCCAAATTTACAAGAAGCCTCAAATAATTAAGAATCTGTTATTGACAGCATCCCACAATGTCTATAAACTTCCTAATAACTCAGCAACTCACAAAATGTAGCAATATTATAAGGTAGGTTGGGGAAATTCTTTCCCTCCTCATCTCCGCGCTGTTGACTGTAGTATCCCAGGTTCAAACTAATAGCGTTTGTTTAGTCCTACCCACTTCCACTGCAAGCCCCACCCATTCCTAATAAACCAAGATACAAATCATTTAGTTTCTTGAATAGATACAGATGCACACGATAGCATACTTGCCCATCCCTAATATCGAGTGCATTTTAAAAGTTATTTGGTCATTGCAAAACTGGGCGAGAACTGTTGAATCCCTGATTTCTTCAATGCTTCTCGTGACACAAAGGTTAAAGGGATGGCAATGCAGACCAGTCACCAGAATAAAGTGTTGGGAGTTAGTTTGGTTTCTTATCCTTTTTCGGAAACCATTTGTGTGTCTGTAAAATTGCATGCCACTGGATATTATTCAGGAGATCTTGGGACGTGTTTGTTGTGGAAAAAATAACTGGTGTTTTTAATGAGACACCGGGACGTCTCCGACCTTGTGTGCCAACCTTTGGGGTGACAAAAAAAACAGGCATTTGTACGAGAAGTTTTCCGAATGTAACCAAGTGTTTTCACAACACCATCAGCACAGCGTTATCGCAAGATAAAATATAACATTTGCCATAAAGAAATGTAAAGCTGCAACATAAAGAGACCTCAGGTTTCATCACAACCATCTTTTCTGGTATCTGGATCGAGCGATGAGGTGTCCTGGTCCTCAACTTTGATTATAGACCGAAAAATGCCCACAACTACTGGATGGGTGGGAGGGTCAGTTTACACTGTACTCATAGAAACAAACATCCTGCCAAGCACTGTAAATTGTGAGCTGCTCAATACAAACAGTTACAGTTTAATGCAAACTTTACACCCTTGCTCAGCAATAACACCAGCCCTCAGGTAGTTAGTCACTATCCAGGATGAGAAATCAATGGCAGACTGCAGTCTCGTTTCACTTGGCTGCGAGGGGGAACATTCGGGTCTGCTTCGAACGCTGAACTCTGTTCACTGACACAGCTCACAGCTCGTTAATGTGCCGCTGCTTAAAATAGGAGGTACTTTGTCTTTTGTCTTGGACTCTTTCCAACTCATTAGGGGCAGAATCTTGGTGTTGCCAGAAAAATATACCGATCTGTATGTGTTTTTTGTTTGCTTCCGTTTCGCTGGAAAATAGTCATTTTGTGCTTTCACGTCAGTGTGATGCCTCCACCAGACCCGAGTCACCCCTGTGCCTTTACCTTTGCTTTTCCCCTCCACTCATCACTATGTTGCTACACCCACGGGACAATATTGATGGCCAATAGGCAATGACACTAAACAAACACAAACGCACACATACACACAGACCCCCAAACGCTCGGAAGGTGAACAAATATTCTTTTCACCGCGGGGAATTCTATTTAGTTTTTATGAAAGCAAAATGAAACCACACACACAGGTGATGAGACAATATTGCCATGACTGGGGGGAGTTGTGTTTAATAACTTACAGAGGGAAAGAGTTTCAGTGGGTGGGCGGAAGCAACTTTCTCAGAGTAAACCGTGGGCGGAGAGATCAGCGTCCTGAAGCATCCACACAGATGGAGGGTTAAAAGAGGCAGTGAGAGAGACAGATCCTGAGCAACAGCAGCATGACCTTTCATACATAAGTGCAGGAGCGTCATCATTGACATCTTTTTTGAAAAAACAAGCTGTTTAAAATGTTTTACTTGTGGATACGCTTACTTCCCCTCACTCTGCCCATACTAGTCATCAGACGCCTCGCACTAAACGCACAATGCAGTAAGAGCGAGTGTGAATCCAGTCATCATCTCGCGGATCATGTGGACAGTGTCACGGCATGTGACCCGCTGTGTCCCGGCGGATCGCAGCATGGAGGCAGGGTATGACAAGTGGCGCGGAGGATGCTTCAAAAGTCCCACTCACCATGACTCATCCTAACTGCCCCCGAGGTTAGCATGGCTGTCGCTCAAACTGTTTTCCAATCAATGCATCTTCAGCAGACACAGTTGATTATCGCTTTAATGAGAGAGACCCCGATTGATTTCCATTAGTTTATCACAGGCCCGGGTACCCCTGGGACCGGGTTTAATTTTCTCTGTATCCATTTACCCCTAAAGCTGGGTCATAACATGCCACTTATTGGTAAATTATTGTTTGAGTCGATGAATTGGGCTGACATGATTACCTCTGGTGATGTTTCTGTTGCTAGGCAATAGGGCATATAGTGTCATATCGTAATACATTAGGAAGCAAATGCAAAATTAAGACTTTTTATGTGTCCTCTGTGTCTTCAGCAGATTCTCCATCACTCTGCAACTCATCTGCCTGTACTCAGCATTAATGCTCAAAGAAATATAAACACACACAAATGCCGACTCCTACCAAGTCTAACATACCCCGATTATCAGCCTCAAGCATGATCACGATATGATTTAATATTCAGTTATATCATTACATCAAACCCATCAATCATACCAACATGCACTTCGGCAATTTGGGGGATTGGCTTGTCCACTGTTTTGCCCTCTCTGAAATTTTGGCTCACATATGATAGCTTTCCCCAAAATGCAATTATTCTAAGGTCCTCAATTTAGTCGTACATTCATTTTGATGCTAATTCAAACTTTTCAGTACAAAACAAGGTCTATACAAGAACTGTCTATAAGGTTAATATCTCAGAGCAGAGTTATCACATCATAAATCCACGGCTTTGTCTGTGTTTTGGTAAGCCTTTAACCAAGCTGATCTCTTGAGTTAGCAGGGCTAAGCTATCAGTAAGCAAGTGTTTGTTAACCCACATGTGTTGTTCTCTATTTTATTTATAAATCCAGAAGCTATGACATGTGGGTATGGAGGCTTAATGGAGTAAGTGCAATGCACTTCTGACATAACCACTGATTGACTGAAGTAGCCTTGCAAGTAATTACTTTTTGATTAAATTGACCAAAATTTTTCAAGTTTCTTGCTCAGCACTTTTTCCCCAAGATAATATATTACTTCCTGCCACCACTGCATTTGTCTTGCCACCCCCCACCCCATCACTGATGTCCCGTGCAGATGACAGCCTGAGGAACTGCCAACAGATCATCTTCTCTTGTCACCCAGAGGGCTTCAGTTGAGCTCCAGCCTCCAAACCGACTGTTAGGATGTTGCGTGTTAGTTGCGTGCTTAACAAGCCATTTATGTCCACTATACACGCCCTGCCTGCATAAATACGCACTTAAGCACGTGTATGTGTGTGGGTGCCTGTGTGTTTGCACTCACCTTATCTGTGTGTGTGTGTGTGTGTATATCACGTCTCCTCCTGCAGCATCACCACACCTACAGTGCAGACAGCCGGTGAGTTAGAGGGCTTGCAGACAGACCTCTGAGTGCTCTCTGCCTCCTCCTCTGTATCCATCAGAGTCGTGATAGAGAGCTGTGAATTTGTCTCCTTCACTCAGATTTATTGAAATGATATACACCTACTGTCTGCTCTTGGCACACATTTTAGACTGCATTTTGAAATAAGAGCACTTTGCTGCTTCAGAGTTGCAGAGAAACAATTTGGGAAATAGCGCAGAATCCAAAGTTTAAACACCACGCGGTATACCATGTATGACACGCAGATATGAATGAATTGGGGATGCACGATATATATCGGGCAGATGAATTATCGGCCCAATAATGGAACATTTACATTAGCGGATATCGGCGGATAGAGAAACGATAGCCGGTAAATCTAGCCGATAATACAAGGATAAACTGCTGTTGTTTTGCTTAGCAAGTGCAGCATGTACACACAATAGGCGGAGGTATGTAACTTCACAGACGTTTTGTGAGCAGCCAATAAAGACGGAGAACAAAAAAGTCTTCAAGTTGACCCATACAGTCTTCTCACAGATTATGAAATATCAAATAAACCATCTCTACTCACTACCTCACACTTAGGTGTGCATGAAAAAGTATACAAATGTTGGTTTCTGTTGTTGGTTATTTTATCAGTGTCATGAGAGTCACGTCGGTTATCGTATCAGCAGAAAAGATTTCATATTGTGCATCCCTAAAATTAAAGTATAACGTCGCGTTTAGAAAATGATGGTGAAGCTTGATAATTACAATCCAACTTTAAGGATTCCTCCTCCACATTAAAAGCCCTCGAGACTCACTTCTCTCTCATGAGAATGATGCTTGACCTTATGATGTAGTCATTTGCATATAACCTTAAGCTTTACAGCTGCACTTATCATAGGTGGATTATGCTGGTGGAGCCGACTGGGGTGACGGGGACGTCTGCGGCACCAAGGACGGCTCCGGACTGAAGAGGTCGGGTTGAGAAAGGTTCTACAAGGTGAGAGGAAGAGTGAGGCTGATATTTACGTATCCTTTATTTCCCCAACAGTTTAATTAGGAACAAACTGAGAGTGGTTATGGACTGGGCAAATGCTGAAATGTCAGGTGGAGGAGAAGAACAATCATTTCGCAGACAGAAATAAACAAGCCAAGCTCAAGTTTAGCAGGGAAACAATTACGACTGCTGTACGTCCTGTGCAACGGAGTCTGGAAGGTTAAATTGATTGGACTGAGTGTAATTTAGACTGTAAAAATAAGCAACAGTTTAAAATAATTAATTGTAGTGCAAAATGAGTTCAAGTCTCCGAGCAGTAGCAGTAGCTGTCAGGCCCAAATGCAGTTGTACTAAAATGAAATCATTGGTATCTTTTGACAGTTCTGAAGTGTATTAAAAAATGATGAATGGATTACAATAAAAATATTAATGACTTTTTACAGAAAAGGGCTATTAATATTACAAGGAAGTAATATTTCTTACCGCCTGTCTCCATTTCCCCTTCCGCCACAGCATAAATCTAATTTTCCTCTTTCAGTCTCATCAAGGGCCTTTATCCTCCTATTGTTACATATCATTTCTTATTTCTGAACCTGGACCCAAAATAACGGACATTTTCGGTTCCCGTTCTCAAACTCTTTGATGTGTTGGATGTGCCTCCATCACGGCTGTTTCTGTATTTTTTGTTTAGTTGTTCAGTTCCTTGGTTTTCATAACCAGGACTCACCCTATGATTGTTTTTTTGTCATCAGTTTTCTGTTTTTCTAAAATAAATCTCTGTAGTGTAAATACAAGTTCTAATTATGGGTTATTATCATTTATTTATTCCCACCCCTCCTGTCCCACCAGGGAATGTTCGTGGCATTCTCGTTCTCTAAACATCAGTTTGTCTCCTCCCTGTTGTACCTCTGGCCGGGTCCTCTCTGCTTCTCCTGGGATGTTTGTTTGGAGGATGTTGTCCTCTTGGTGACAACTAGAGGAGGGTGACCCCGTCTGCAACAGCCATCCAGCTGGTCCCAACCAATCACAGTTCAGGTTGCGTTGAGGGGCACATCTAGATAACCTGTCTGCTGCAATCAGGGTCCTGACACCGGACGCAGGCAACCTTGACCCCCCTCCCCCCAACACCTGCTGAAGCCAGTCTCATCACATCCTATAACCTGCTGTAGACTACTAGAGCGTAATTGAGGAAAGGGGAAAGAGGCTGTCTCAATCCTCTCCTTGCTCAAAGTGGCGATTCTGGGGAAGTAATTATTAACAGCAAAGAAGATGAAGTCAGCGGAGCTGTGAGGTTAAATATATATTTAGCATGACAAGTGTTTGCTGAT
Organism: Diplodus sargus; assembly: GCA_903131615.1. NCBI lineage: Eukaryota > Metazoa > Chordata > Actinopteri > Spariformes > Sparidae > Diplodus > Diplodus sargus. The sequence continues at coordinate 2,827,196 of CAEMYA010000115.1, forward strand.
GACAACAAATTTAGCTCCCTAATGAGACAGAGAAGAGAAGCAGAAAGGGGGAGAGTGCGTTTATCACATGTGCGATGGTTCAAGCTAACAGCTCTTCCATTTTACAACATGAACACAGAATTTCAGATGCAGAAAGGTTTACAGAAACACATAAATTGTCTTTCTGTTAGCAAGCATTGGCAATGTTTACGTTAGCTAGCGTTAGCAACGTTGATGTGAGCTGTAGATTAATATTTACATTTTTCACACACAAGAGTTGTGTCAATTTGTTCATACCAGCTCTGGGCAGGAAAGCAAAAATAAGTATATGTTTCAAAATGTTGAACTATCCCTTTAAATCTGCTGAACTACTTAGTTGTGTTGGAACTGGATGCTTCCAAAACCACAACACATTTGTGTGTGTTGTATTTTGATCTGTTTGCTTTAAAAAAAAATAGCCACAGTTGAAGAGAATTCAGTAATAAAATGTGATCTAAAATCAAAACTAAATTCATGTGAATTAAAAGATAATTAGATAAACATTGACTGTACCATATTATTAATATCTATTTCTGGGCGCTGGTTTAGACTCAAACACAAGTGTTTAGAAACTGCTGAATAAAACAGCTTCTCTTTTTGCTCAGCCTGTTTGCTGAATTGATGGAATTAAAAAAGGATATTAATTATAAATTAATGTCCCCAGGTGTTCCCATGACTTTAAGAGCTACCATAAAAAATTATGCGATGACCTATTTAAACATATTCAATGACCTGAATCTGTCTAAATATTACTGATTATCTGGACATGTTTAATTTGGTGGAGGTTTTGGAGTAATTTAGCAAATATAGTTCTGTGCCATTCTGGCGCCACAGTGTTTTCCTCCTCTTCCACTGTGGCGAGGCCGGTTAGACTGAATCATTCCTCTGCCCTTTGTGTCCGAGACACAGCGTCCTTATCTTTCTTCTCCTCATCCTCAGCCCACAGCCAGCTCTCATTACAACACAACACACTCACCACTGGGCTTTACTCTGACAGAGAGGTCACACTTAATGAGAGCATGTTTCAGTGAGCATTTTACTGCTAAACACTTACTTGCATTCATTAGTCTTCTGATGTAAGTTGTTCAAATGATGTTTAGATGTTTTGACAATACGTCTTTGTCTTCAGCAGTGTTCCGGGGTTCGTCTTTAATGGCTGTTCTTTCCAAAAGGAAGAGCATCAGTTTTACAGGTAATTGGCTGCACATGATACGGGAGCTGTGCATCTCACTCTGCTTCAGTCACTGATGAAAGGTTTCTTTCTCTCTTTTCACATCATGTGCTTGGTTGGTGTGAATTGGTTCCAGTCTCGGGACGGTAGAAGCCCCGGCAATCTGTTGAATAGGTTAATGACGAGTAAAAATGTGACTGCACGAGTTGATTCTCTTCCCCAACATCTTCTCTGGTCAGTGAGGAAAGGAACAGCTAGAAAAAAGCCATTTTCTGTCCACCCACTGAGCTCGGCTCTGACTTTATTGATTTTTGCTCCGGTGGGCGAGAGTGAACTCCCACAAAATGAATGACCAATAGAACAGAATATGGTGTTTTGAGGTAGAGGGTTGATTAAGGGCAAGAGAGACTGGCCTCAGCACTTAGGTTGTGGTGCAGCTCAACTAAAACACACTGTCCAGTTCAATTAGAAATTAATCAACTACACTCCACACTGAGACATACATCCCCGCTCTTTTATACAGTTTCAGAAAAAGCTTTGTCAGCACTGACAAATTAACAGAATTTGTGCTTATTTTCTACACATCATGTTGGTGTTCATAGCAGCACAAATAGAAACAGACGTAGAAGGGAAAGCCTCTCATTGCCACTGAGTAAAGAAATTAGTCATTTAAAGGGGCACTGTGTAGTTTTTGGAGAAGAAACTCAAATGCAGAATTTCAATATTTACAATATTAATGAGATAATAATACAAACTCAGACATAAACAAGATCCCCAGAACACTGTTCGAAGCTAGAAAAGGTGGCAGGGTCCGCCAAATGTAAACTAAGGAAAACAGTATGAAACTGTGTTGTCCTCTGAGGTCAGTTTGTTTGTTGAGTTTATTCAGTCGTGGTAACAAAGATGAAAGTCGATGAAGTTCTTTATCTGTTGATTCTAATGTATTTCCCCAAACTACGTGGTGTGCCTTTAAAAAGCACCCTGAGCAGGAAATTAGCATCAGCAGTTGCCAGGAAACACCAAAGAGTGACATATCACTATATCTTTTTGTTGTTATGGCAACAGCAACGGCGGCGGCGCAATCTGTTCGCTGCGACCCTCCGAGACCAAAAACAGTGTTATGTGTATTTAAATGGTATTATGTGTCTTAAATGTACCAACAGCATTTAATAGGCTGCTAAACTGTAACACACCGATCCAGAACCTCAAGCCTACCATCGCAGTCTACTTCTGGGACTTAAACACTGCCCGGCGCTGTTACCAACGGAGATACTAAATGGACTACCGGCTCTTGGCTTGCTTCGCGAGGAGAGACAAACGGCGAGAGAGACAAGCGGTAAGAGCACACCTACTGGAAAGGGCCGGGTGAGGAGATGCCGAAAGCAGAGTGAGAGAAGACTGAAGAGGAGCAAGAGAGCCGGTGTCCGTGTTAGGCTAAGAGCTAACGCTAGCCGGCTGGCTACCGCTCCCTTGAAAATAAACTGGACTACATCAGACTCCAACGGACCACTCAACAGGACACCAGGGACTGCTGTGTATATGTTTTTACAGAAACATGGCTCAATGACCAAGCCCTGGACGCGGCCATTCAGCTGGACGGACTAGCACCGAGCTGGCAGAGACAAAAACACTGTGCGGCAAAACCCAAGGTGAAGGACTGTGTGTTTAAATCAACACAGACTGGTGCAACAGACAGACCTAGTCTCCAAGTCCTGTTCATCGCTGGTGGAATATGCGGTTGTGAGATGTAGACCCTTTTATTTATTGAGAGAGCTCTCCTCCCTGCACATCATAGCTGTTTACGCGCTAGCCGCACCGTACAGGGCCATCAGTGATCTTGAAAACACTGAGAAGGACTGATTATTGTTGCAGGAGATTTCAACCATGCAAATCTCAAAGCTGTACTTCCTTTGTTTATACCACCATACCCGGTGCATACGGGACCGAGCCCCGCCCCCAACTTTGATACTCAGACCACATCTCTGTTAAGCTGATCCCAGCATACAGACCGCTCGTCAGACGCTCCAGACCAGCTAGCAAACAGGTGAAGACCTGGCCAGAAGGAGCCATCTCTGCCCTTCAGGACTGTTTTGAGTGCACTGACTGGCAAATGTTGAGGGACCCAGCAATCGCCAATGGCTCCACTGACCTGGAGGAGTGCACAGCATCAGTTACTGGCTTCATCAGCAAGTGCAATGATGATGTCACTGTCCTCAAGACCATCACCACATGCTCAAACCAGAAGCTATGGATGACTGCAGTGGTATGTGCACTGCTGAGAGCCAGAGACATAGCCTTCAGAGCAGGAGATAAGGAGGCTCTGAGCACAGCGAGGGCAGCACTGGCCCGGGCTATCAGGGATGCTAAACGGCCACTTCAGAGACAGCAGAGACACACGCCAGCTGTGGCAGGGCATCCAAGCCATCACCAACTACAGGACAACAACACTGGCCTGTGACAGTGATGACTCCCTGCCCAATGCGCTGAACGTGTCCTACGCCAGGTTTGAAGCAGAAAACGGTGTGGTGGCGAGGAAGAACACCCCCCCATCCTGGTGAATAAATGCTACATCTGGCCAAGGCTGAGGTGAGAAAGACTCTGCAAAGAGTCAACCCGCATAAGGCTGCTGGCCCAGACAACATTACCAGGAGTGTGCTCAAAGGGTGTCCAGACCAACTGGCAGATGTTACTCACAGACATCTTCAACATCTCCCTGAGCAGTGCCACCGTCCTATCACGCTTTAAAACCACCACCACCATTATCCCTGTGCCCAAAAAGTCACCTGTGTCACTGCCCCATCGCACTCACCCCTACCGTCATGAAGTGCTTTGAGAGACTGATCCTGAGCACATAAAGAACCTTCTGCCTCCCACCCTAGACCCCCTGCAGTTCGCGTATCGAACCAACCGCTCCACCGATGACGCCATCACCACCACCCTCCACCTTGCACTCACCCATCTGGATAAAAGCAACACTTACGTCAGAATGCTGTTCATAGACTTCAGTTCAGCATTCAACACAATCATCCCCCAGCACCTGACTAGGAAGCTGAGCTTGCTGGGCCTGAACACACCCCTCTGCAACTGGATCCTGAACTTTCTGACTATGAGACCACAGACAGTCCGGATCGGGAATAACACCTCCAGCACCACCACATTGAGCACAGGGGCACCTCAAGGCTGTGTGCTCAGTCCACTGCTGTTCACACTCCTGACCCATGACTGCACAGCACTACACGACTCGAACCACATCATCAAGTTCGCCGATGATATGACGGTGGTGGGTCTCACCGACAAGAGCGACGAGTCATCGTACAGAGAGGAGGTGGAAAAACTGATAACCTGGTGCAAAGTCAACAACCTATCCCTGAATAAAGACAAAACCAAAGAGATGGTTGTTGACTTCTGGAGAGCACAGAGGGGCCACGAGCCACTGAACATCCACGGCTCCCCAGTGGAGATCGTGAAGAACACAAAATTCCTGGCTCCACCATGAAGAAAGCCCAGCAGCGTTTCCACTTCCTGAGAAGGCTGAGGAAAGTCCACCTCCCACCCGCTATTCTCACCACTTTCTACAGCGGGACTATAGAGAGCCACCTCCTGGGTAGCTGCATCACTGCCTGGTTCGGAAACTGCACCAGACTGGACCACAAGAACCTGCAGCGAGTGGTGAGGACGGCTGAAAAGATCATCGGAGTCACTCTCTCCTCCATCTCAGACATTTACACCACACGCTGTATCGGTAAGGCAACCAGCATTGTTGAAGACCCCTCACATAGACTTTTCTCCCCCCTTCCATCTGGCAGAAGGTACCGTAGCATACGGTCTGTCACTACCAGACTACAAAACAGCTTCTTTCCCCAGGCCACACGACTCCTCAACGCTCAGGGACTGAACTGATCACCTCTGTTGCCCTTTTGTATGCTGTCCTATGTCGCTGTTTTGTGTTTGCCTGATGCACTATTGCACTTTATAAAGTGTTTTTGCACTCGAGCGCAGTTAAATGTAGCATTTGGTATTGTTGTTGTTGTTGTATGTTGTTGTTGTTGTTTGTTTGCACTGTGTACTGTGTATATGGCTGGAATGACAATAAACCTCTCCTGAATCTCTTGAATCACGCGGGAACATGTTTGTTTCATATACATGCATGTAACCCCAGCTCCTTAACAGCACAAGATAAGGCAGTGCGTTCATATAATTAAATGCATATGTGTAGCTTTTTATTCCAGGCTTTGATGAAAGAGAGGACACGTTGTTCACAGATCAAAGTTGGAAGACATGTCCTCCTCACCAGTTAATCCCCTTGTTTTGTCTTTGTCTCTCTGAATGTTAACTGTATTTTTCCCTTCCCCTCTCCACCTTTCCAGTCCTATTTACTTCTATTTTCCCTCTTCTTCCAGGCCCAGCCATCCCAGTCTTAACACTTGAGTAGAGGAAACGCTGCGCATTCTTCAGCGCTGCAACACACCGATCGGTCCTGACACACACACAAACACCGCCTCACTCTGACACGGGTGAGGAGAAGCTGTACCCTCCACTCTACCAGCCAGCGACCCTGCTCGGATGCAAATACGAATGTCAGCTTCCTTTCCCCTCAAAGGCAGCGTCAGCTCGGGGAACGAGTGGGATCTTGAAACCAGGTAATTGTTTTTGGCAGATTGTTGAATTTACTTACTGTATCGAGTCAACCTAAGCCACTGGAAGGTGCACGCTCAAGGAGAGACAAACACAAACACACACACACACACAAACAGGCACATGGAACATCTAATGGGTTTTGTTACAGTTCCTCTCTCAGATTGTATAAGTCTTTGTTTGCAGAACAATGAAATAACTCCAGTGGAAATTTGGTGCAGAACACATTAGTGCTACGCAAAGGGATCATTTACAAACACATAGTGATGAAACTTGCGTTGCACAGGAGAAGATGACAGAAACGGATTTTAGAGAAAGGTTTTACATGCACATCCATCATTTTTTGTTGCGTGTAAAAAAACCGAACAAATCAGTGCTATTTGTTCAACTGTTTTCTGAATTCTAAGTAAATGAGATTCACTAACATAAATCTATTATAGTACAGGATTCTGTTAAAAATGTAACAGTTGATATGATTGTACCATGTTTTTATCCAAATGTGTTGCAATATACTAACTAACTGAGTTTCAAGAAAAGGAAAACCCATAAGATACTTATTTCCATCCACTGCCATTATACGATTATTAGGATTTGGTTCATTATGATAAGTAGTAGGCGACTTTAAAAACCCCAAAATTTGCTGGTCCATCAACCTCTATGAAGACCCACCATTTCTGATTGTGCCTTGTGGAAAGTTATATCAGGAAACATATGTATAGTGGTTAATGTGGAGAGATGAATAACTTTTTGATCCAGTTTGACCTGTGCCATGAAACACACATATGATGGTTGTTGTCAATTTGAAATATCATTTTGCATGTCAGTAGAGCTTTGTTGTAAAAATAGTAAAAAAGTGTCATTTAGTTTTGTGTGAAACCGCTGAGTGAACGACATCGTCTTGCACCAACGCCAACGTGCTCTTCATCTTCAAATTACTCTTCACTTATTACTCTGATAAATATATTACTTTTACAAAGGTATCGACTCAGATATAACTTACCCGGCAACAAGCTTATTTAGTTGTTGTCCTCCCACCGTCTGTCCACCATTGTGTCCTGCTTTGACATCCAGTCTGTGTTGTTTAGCCGGGGCGCACGTCGCTTCACTGGCGGTAGACGCCTCCTTTTCAGCACTGGTGCTTTCACACGGCTGAGCTGCCGTATATGATGATTCAGGAATTTAAGTGCTACATTTTTTGCGGTTGAAAGCGTTTTTGCTGCTCGCACGAATGTTTGACTGAGACACACTCACTGAGACATTCCTCTCTCTGTCAAACCTCCGTCCTTCAGATTTTTGACTAGTGGCCGACATTACCTGCCCCCACCTGACGCGCAAGCACGTCATCGTACGACGGCGCACCGAGGACAAGAAAAACAATCGCATTCTGGCAACATAGTAGCTCTGTTTTACTACCCAGGATTTATTTGTGAATGTATATGAGTCGAACCTTCGTGTAAAAGCATAATTATGACGAAAGAGGCACTTTTAAGATGGAGTGCAGCGGGCACTTGTACGCTAGCATCAAAATTGCTATTTTTAAAACACTAAGAAGGCTCGACACAACATGAAACTTTGCTCGTAGTATCACCAGGGTCTCTACACATGAACACGAGCATTGAGAACATTGTTTGTGTACACAGAGTTTACTAAAAAGAAGGTTTTTGAACTACTTACATTAGCAGCTTTATGCACCGCCATCATGGCAGACAGAACTTGACGATCCCCGCATGTGACCTAGCAGGAAGTCTTGAGGAGCGGTCCATCATTACTCTCCTTCCTGTTAGGTCGCACTCGGGGACTTTTTGTCTGCTCGTGTTCATGTGTAGAGACCCTGGTCGTTTGACTCATAGTCAAGGTTTGACTCATATACATTTACAAATAAAGCCTAGGTTGCTTTTTGGCGAAAGTTTCACTTTAATGTAGTAACTGTAAACGGCTCTACCGACAAGACGGCGTCACTCAACTATCTCTTGGGTGTGTAGTCTCTGATTACATATTTACCCGTCTTTTACTTTATTAGTTTTATGACAAACTGCGACTTTTTCTCCAGTTTAAAAGCGATCATTTTAAATTTACAACCGTCATATGTGTATTTCATGGCACGACTGAGATCGGATCAAGAAGTTATTTGCCTCTCGTCATTCATTGCCGAACACATTTTTTCTTAATTAAAGTCTCATGGTGGGAAGGAGAGTTGCTCTGCCATCACAGCTCATACACACTCGCCGTATATCCATGTGGAAGAAGCGAGAACGAGACAGCAGTGCGAGGGTACCTTTCAGATAAGAGATAAGAGAAAGAAGTACCGACAGTTAAACTAACGGTGAATTCCAGTCGACAAATAAAAAGTAAACACCTTGTATATTGTCCTCGGGGGTGATCTGACACATAAACACAATGTCGGAGTGACATCAACACCTCTGCACTGCAGCTGCGATATGATTCCAAAGTCTCTCTTAAAAAAAAATAACTTGAAAAAAGGAAACAAATGAGTTGTACTCCTGTGTCAGTTATGTTTTAGTATGTGTCATCTTGTTATGGCAGTTGTCTCCCTATTTTATCACACTGATTAGCTTTACATTCAAGACTTCATTAGGCTCAGCCCCTGAGCATATCTGCCGCCGCTGCTGCTGATGCTGCTCGATTATAACTTGAATTGACTTTATTTCTCTGTGTTAGCTCATCTGAAGGAATCGCAGTATTCAGACATCAGAGCAAATCTATCGTGTGAATTATATCGAGGAAAATGAATTAATGCTGTTTTGAAGAAGACACCGAACAAAATACACGAAAGCAATCTCTTGCTCGCTCTCTCTCTCTCTCTCTCTCTCACACACACACACCACGAACAGTGTTAATATCTCTGTAGCAGCACCAAAAGGCCGGCACGGTTATGCACAATTTGCTTCCATCCCACTAATAAACTGGATTAATATCATTTTCCTCACACACAACCATGCTCACCGTGTCATATCAAACCATATATCACCTCATCAATTTATCTCCCCTGGCACTGCAGCAGACAGGTGATGAAGTTTGGGCTCACTCATAATCTTATTATTGCTGCACTTCCCTGCTCTGGACCAAGGCCAAAACACATATTACACAAATAAAACAAGAGACAGACAGACTGGGGGGAGAGAGCAAGGTGCCTGCTCCAACCTCTGGCTCAAAGCTCTGTCATTGAGTGCCACTGGTCAGTGGCATTCAGTGAGAGATAGTCCTTGACATTTATGTCCAAATCCAGTGGGAGCTAGATGAACATCATGGGCTCAAAATATTTGAGAAGGCTCTCAGCAGCTTTGGACCGAAGGAGTCATAGGAGTGCCATTTAAAAAAAGGATACATCTGTATGAGAAAAACTAAATACATGTGAAAATAAGAGTAGGGACACATAAAAGGAAAATAGGTAAATAAAAGATACGAACATACAGAGAAAAGCGCATCGAGGGAAAATGAATGAATTCAAATGGGCAAATATAAAGTCAAGGCAAAAAAGAATACATAAATATGAAAATAGAGACAAATAAATACATGCAATTCCTCTTTAAATGCAAAAGAATAATATATAATCATATTTCTAATCAATTTTTTTCATGTTTTTCTGTCAGTATGTATCTAATTTTCTATATATTTTAAATATAGATTTATGTTTAAGGTATAAATGACTCTATCTTGTCTGTTTTTTTTGTTTGTTTTTTTCAAAACAAATGTTATCCCTTTATTTTTCCTTTGTCCCTCATCTATTTTTCCATCTATTTTGTTTGGGCTTCCTTCTGGGGCCAAGCTGTCAATCAACTGTCTATGGGCGGGTCTTCCTGCTAGGACTAATGCTGCAACCCATTACAAGTCGGAAGTCAATATCTCTGTGTCGGTATTCCCGGGTTCCCATCTAACTCCCATCTACTGCTTAGAGTAATAAAGTAAAGCTAAGCGACAGTACACCTTTATACATCCACTGTGTGTATATATGAGGGGTGTCACGATTCTCCAAATACACGATTCTATTTCTCTGTAATTGTCAGACCGTCAAATCTAGATTTGTAAAGATTGGCAGCTCATTAGTTTCATGCTGTGAGAAGTGTCATTAACATTCTCACATACTTTCAAAAGTATAGGCTACATGGTGTCAAGTCTGATATAACCGCCACACTTTAGGGGGATGAGGGCCATATGGTCAAACTGAGACAACTGATTTAAAAATATTATAGCATTTCACCACAAGAACCACACCAGCATAACCACAAGAACAAAAAGAAGAAGAGTCAGGAGATGGCAGAAGGATACACAGTTTGTGTTTTCTCACCTGCAAACCCACCGGGATTAGTTTCAAGCACACGGTGCGGGTGTTCTTGTTTTTCTTCGGACACAGACGCACACATGGAGGTGAGGGTGGACAGAAGAGAAAAAATTAAGTGCTTTTGATTTCAGTTATCAAACTGAGTGCTGATAATGTATCAGTGCTGAATGAGTTACATGGCCCCGAGTAGAGGGAACCCGACCTCGGATCATAAATGAAACATCAGGAACTAGGGAGGAAAGATGGCTATCCGCAGTATCATCACCTGAGAGAGGAAGAGTTAGAGGACGGCCGCGCCCTAGGCCAGGAAGAGGGTATGATTTTGATGGTGTACACTTAAATGGAGACAGACGCAGTTACCCATATATTGTAGGGCAAAAGCAGCAACAGTAGAGGAGCAGGCGTAAACAACGGACAAATGAGAGGCAAAGACGGAGAGAAGACTAAACACATGGCAGGGAATCACAGGGGCAGACTGAGAGGAATAAAAGGTGTGGGCCAGGCCGCCACTTACCACGGGTGTGAATTTACGATGGCGTTTGGATGTCATCTGCTAAGGTTAGTGTTGCATTGCTGGCAGCGGCAGTCTGCCGGAGTGATCACAGCTCAATCAGCCCGGGCTCCAGCCGGGTGTCACTGCCAGGGCCCGGCGATTCGTTATGGTGCTCCTAATGGATATCTGGGCCGCACGGCGACCATAAATTACCATTACTCCTCCCTTTCCTCTCCTCTCATCCCTCTCATTCCCTATCTCCTCCCTCTCCTCTCTTCATCTTTTGTATTCTCTCCCATAGCTTTATCTCCTGAGTTTTTTTTTTTCTTTTTTCATTTGCTCTCCGCTCTCCTGCTCCCTGATTCGCTCTCTGGCTCTTCTTAGATAGTGCAGAGCAACAGTGGATTCATAGATCACCAAAGGAAAAAAACGGAAAGGACGGCGAAGCGTTGAGACGGAAAGCCATTGTCTCTGTGTGTCTCCGAGGAGGTTCTGCCATGCAGTTTATATGTAATACCTGGCCCGGAAGTACTGAAGAGTAGGGTTTTTTTAGAAAGTAGGGAAATGTACAGGTAAATCACATGAGCTCATCAGTCCTGGGGGAAGTATATCGCAGGCTCATCAGAAAAGAATAAAGCCACGACCGAGCTTTACATGTTCACCGTGGGAATATCAGCGTGTGTGTTTGTTGCTGCGAGAGGATCGCAGTATATTCTTCCTATCGTTACAGCCGGACACTGATAAAACCAATATATCACATCAAACGTAACCAATGTGACACATGCAAATGTTTTACGAAACATGTACGCTGATGTAAAAAAAACAACAAAAAACACACGCACACACAAGCCGTCCACTGCGGGCGTCCAGGAGCCCCGGGGACAATTCTGCTCCATTGCATGCGGGTCCTTAACCCAGCCGAGTGTGAATCATAGTCCAGCAGTCAGGTCGGTTAACCCTCTGTGAGTCTCCCCGCACCATCCGTTCGGTCAGACAGAGTGTGTGCTTCAGCTTCAGCAGCTTCATGTCCAGGAGCGGTTCAGACCAGATGAGAGGTGGTGTCGCTTTACTCAGCTCAAATTATGTACATTAATGCATGAATCTACAGCTACGGTCGACTCATAAACAGATTCTTATTCTCATAAATATCACATTTCCTGACATTTCCAATTTGTAGTTTGAATATTATTCAGATGTTTCAGAGCATGCTAATGAGGACACGGCTGCAAATGCCGTATTTCAAAAAATTCCGGCCCAGTCATTCTAAAATGCGTGCCGTTATACCTGAAAGGTTGATACAATCATCCATCCTCTCAACTGAAAGGTTGATCCGATCAGTATTCAGTAGTGACACCGCGCTTAGTCACAGAGTGAGTCTATTCCTTGACTTGGAAAAGTGCCTGTAGTAAAATATGTGTGAATAAAAGGCAGCAGCTTTACCTGCAGATTCACTCGACTAAAGCAAATCGATGATTCTTCTGTGTGGATCTGACTGCATCATCCCACACGCAGTCCAGAGGTCTTGCTGAATCAGAATGTCAGTCAGGGTGACAGAGGCAGTCACATTTACATGCAGCGAGGCCGGCATCCGTACACAGCGCTGAGTCACGATTACATGCCCCTGAAGAGGTATTGTTCATTCTGTCTAGTTGGAAAACATCTCTCCAGGGATGCGACCTTAGCTGCTGACAAAGACTCTGACCTTTGCATCATATTGTCTGTTAACACAACACATACTGCTCGGTTGTACAACGTTACAGCGCTAAAGACAAATACTCTATAGCTACCTTAAGCAGCAATTCACAGGAGCGGGGTGTACAAAATAGAAATGCACGGCTCCTGCTTTCTTTCTTTCTTTGTCTCAGTCTCTGAGATCTTGCCCACATGAATACAGAGATATTGGCACAACGAACAGTTTCCTCTGCCTGAGAGAAAACGCCCTCTGATGGCGCATTTCCCAAAACTCTAGTTTCTGCGTAGATATGTAAAAAACAGCGTTTGGGAAACATCATCACCTGGATTAACGCATACCACTGTTGTTTTGTGTAATGAGCATGTGCCGGAAAAGACAACTATCTAGGATTACTGGTTTATTTACATGTTGTTGGCGCCAATGTAAGGTCTATGCTAGCACTGCTAGCTCTAATTACATGCCGCTAGGCATAAGTTCTGCAAATGTGTGCCATGGTGACATAGTGTGATGTCACAAAATCACAGAAATATCTTTAGGAGCAGTAATTTTTTATGGGAGAGAGGAGGTTCCGTTGGTGCAGTAGCTGACCTTTTTGACTTTCAAGACCTCTTACATTCACGGGAACATCTACGTGTATGAAATACTGAAAGAAAGTAAAAACAGGGAAAAAGCACGATAGGTCTCTTTTAAGTTGCTAAACGCTGCTGGACTGTAGATTTCTTTGTGAAGGACTCAAATCAGAGTTCCTTGTTTCAGTGCCTCTCTTCGCTCCATTAACAGAGAGCAACAGTAGCTAACTTTAGTTTAGAAATGGAGACCACAAACAAGACACACAAGCTTTGACTTTGTAGTTTGACCAGTTTTGGATCATCTAAATAGAATAAGACCACAACACACACTCAGGATCCTCCTCTATGGTGTTTAATGAATTGCTGATGTCGACTTCATTGCTACCTACTGGTCGTGCGTACAAAGATATTTAAAACATTTTGATATTTTGACAGTATCGTTATATCAGTTTTAAAAGATGTCTTGTCCTGAATCTCTCTCTGTACCTCACCTGCCCACTAGGTGTCCCCACCCCCATATTACCTTGGTTCCATATGACCTATTACCAGCCAACACAGCTGTCAGCCTTTTGAGAGACAAACACAAAAAGCGATCAGACACTCTGAGGATGAATTGGTCACCCCAGATTCATTTTAGAATCCGGCCAAACGTCAGTCAGATCTGTTGTCATTTGAGATGCACTTTGAGGCCTGATTAATTTCCCAAAACGATCAAAAGTGTGGTCAGATATTTGTCAGGAATATGGGTCAGCTATTTCTCAGTTTCAGCGGTTCCATGGTCAGATATCCTGCGCCACTGCTGTCCAAAACAAAAAGTGTAATGGTTATTTAATAATATTATTGGAGTGACATTTCACATGCTGTACCTGAAAGTATTGAGACTGCTATAAACTGAGCTCACCATATTGCCTGCATCTCCCGGCCATCTGCGGCTCCATTTTATTCCATTTTTTTGTGCGTGAAGTGACACCGCTTCGCTCTCTTTTTGTCAAAACTGATGAGGACGCAGCTGCCTCATTTGAATATGCTTTATTGGAAATGTCAATGAACAAACCCAATGAACAAAAAAGTGAAGCGTGAGTTAACACAAAGTTTAATAAAACCAGCAGTGTGTGCCCTGTCTGGAGACAGTTTAACACAGTTTGAGGGTGAGTGCGGACACACAGTATCAGCTTGTTTGAGGCTCTCTTGCGTTTGAAAAAATGATTTGGCCGTTATTTTTTATGAAGCATTTGGACGGAAAATAAAGCCGTGGAGAGGAAGACGCTGTGAAGCATATCACTGACTGTGAGGGTCAGAGGAGACTGTATACAGACAACTGTCAGAAGTTAGAATAACAGGCTTTTCTTTGAAATGAATATTTGTTGGTGATGACAGGAAAATCACCATGTCCTCTCCAGCACTGTACATCATCCAGCTGGTCTTTTATTTATTTTAAATCAGATGTCCCTGATATGTGTGCAATGAAACTATTTGGTGTCTGGACGTCACATCATTTTTGGCATGTGGCAACAAGGCATACATCTTCTCACTTAACTTTGAAGCTTTGCTTTGAAATATCATCATAGTTTTAATTAGTGTACTTCAAGTGTAACATCACCGGCCAATCCTGCATAAGTTGCTAATTACAGTGCTGCACAAACAGTCAGACATCTGCCATGTCCTGGAACCTGCCTCAAGAAGCCGAAATACACCATTAGATGCTTGAACACACTTAATGAAACAGAGAAATGCTCATTTTGAATTTCAGGGGGTTTAGGTTTACAGCCTTAACAACTGCAGCAAACCAATTCAACTGAAAAGAACAAATCCATCCTCAAACTATTTCCAACACATCTTGCATTTCCTCGTGAACTGTGGGTGTGTGTGTGGTAAAGTGAAAAGTTTACAGATCCAGTCCCCGATAACGTCAAACATGCTAGATACTTATGATTTAAAATCTGGATGATTACATCGCTGATGTCCGAGCCAGACCACAACAACCAATGCCAGATAAATCCCTGCGCTGCCAAGCAATGGTAAATATTCCAGCCTTTGAGGCCAACGTTAGCTGGCATACTACTGTTGACAGAAGTCCCACCTCCACTCCTCACTGAAGAATAGAAAATCCATGCTGACTGTGTCTTTCCATCTACTCAACCTAACTTGTTTAACCCTTTGCTTCATATTTTTGTCATTGTTACTACAGCAAGTTGTTGCACTATGCTAATCTCCATTTTGTTTACGTCTACTTCCCTATGAGATCACATTAGTGGGAACATGTCTGAGCCCAGTTCAGCCCAGTGCTGAAGCCACGCATCCTATGCTGCTATGGAGCTGTGTTTGTGTTTATTCAAAATGTTTTAACATTGAACGCGTCACGTGTCCAAATTGCACCTAAATTCTACCCTGTGCCTTCCTGGGTCCTCAGCAACAAACCTGCCAAATGTGAAGTAGATCAGGTGAGAGGCTCTCAAGGTAAGTAACAGTCAGACAGACAGAAGAGATTCCTTGCTTCATAGGTAGATGTAATAACTCCTGGAATGCAGTCAACATCAATAAACTGTCAACAAACGTGGAAGCGTATTCCGCAATCGAATGTGCTTTAAGACAACACATTAGAAGACAGTAGCCGTCATTCTACTGCTAATGTTGTTGTCCCATTACCATATATCAGCTCGCTGTCTGCTGATTGCAAATGTAATGCCCTTCAAGTGACAAGCTAACATGCTGATATAAATCAGGAAATCCACACTGTGAGAGAAATCGTTACTCACCGCTGACTGGGGGGAGTGACGTCCCTTCTCACTTGCTCATCGCTGCAGAATCGGGGTTTATGGGAGTGATGTGGCAGGCAGGTGCTCAGGGGCTCGTCCCATGTGGCCTATGATTGATTGTCAGCTTCCAGTTCTCACCTGTGCAGCCTGCAAAGATCCTGGTTGATAAGCATATTCGGGGCTGCCTGTCTTGACCTTTGCACAGTAATTAAGGGACTGCAGCTCGCAGAAAAGAGCTGAGTGCTCATGTGCCGCACGATGCTGCACTGGACCTCAGTGAGTTGTCCACCTCGCTGCCAGAAATCAGGCTTTTGAGGTCTGTGTGTGGTCAGTAGGATTGCAAACACTCACTTAGGCTCAAAACTGATTGCAATACACAATACACTGCAGATGGATCCACTACGCTGTTGCTGAATTCCCCGTGTGAATCTGTAACGTCTAGTAGCAATCCCTGAGACGCAGACAAAGAGAAGAACGGCTAATTTTCCTGGAGAAGAGGCTCTGCAGAGAAATGTCTTCTCTTCGTTTGCTCTGACAGCCGTGACCCCTCCAGTGCTGCATGAGCTTAATCAGTGTGTTTAACACTCACTCACTGTCTGGCTCTGACCTTATATGTGGGACATCTGACAAACTAGGCAAGTGAATTGGAACAGTCTCCTAAATTGGAACTTTTCTTAAAGAGATAATATAAGGGGCACTCGTCAAACTCTGTCTGTTAAACCCACCTCCCAAAAAAATTATCCAGAATTATCTCATCCCTGCCGACTCTCTGGCCAAAATGTTCCAGGCTTTAAAGTCCAGCTATGGTGTGATTGGCACATGTTCGAGGGACATGATAAATATATCAACATGCAGCATTGCAAATGCACATTTTATATGGCTTGAGACACCTGTGGGGAAAGCAAACAGGATTTCCAGAGTGTACGTTTGCCTGAAGGTAAGAAGGAATAGTTTAAACCTTACCTTTGATGAAAATTTCCCAAGGTTTGTGCTAAAATCTCCTTGAAACTCCGGCCCCAATAAATTCTTAAGACCCAGACTGCTCTGTCCATCTTCTAAATCCTATCTTAACCTCGGCTGTTCTGCTTCCTCACTTTACTTTAACCTGAACCCAACTAATTACTCATCTGACCTTAAAGCGACCTTCAGTAATTGCTGAAATAATTAGCGACTGATGCGTTCCCTCATTATGTTTTAAGAGTCTTCTACAGGTTTCCTTGAACAAGTGTGCCGCTGAGCTAATTGCTGCGACTTGGAGAAACGACGGTTAAAGCAAAGCAGATGATTAAAGCAGAACATAAAATTGTTTAACTGCTTGATGTCGGTCGAATTGCTGCACATTCAACTAAATTAAAGCCCTCTGCTGCAGCATCAATAAAAGCGGTTGTTACAGACGGAATAATAGAAAAAAATGGTTACTCAAGACTACTCTAAGGGAACTCTAAGAAATCTGACAGTCATTTTGCTGTAACATATGAAGTCCAGCAATGCCTGTTACGTAATTAAGATGCCTAAAATCAGGTGTGTGGTCAAGACAAGCTTTAGAGAATTTCACATTTTCTTCTATGGCATAAAATAGATCAGTTATTACCCCAAGTTTGAATTCTAAAGAGTTTACATGTCTTAAACAAGACGTTCGCTAACAAAATGAGACTGCAGAACTTGTTGGGAACAAGGAGACTCATCTACTCACTAGGCCGTCTTTACAGGCAGAGTATAGTTGCAAACTATTCTAACTCTAATTTTAAAACTTGTAGATTGCTCATTTTATTGTGAAATGAGTATAATGTGGTCAGAGACTTGGAGGTGGTGATGTTAAAGACATGCGCTGTAGTTCGTTTATAGCCTAATGTTAGCTTTTTACCTTGGGTGGTTTCACATACGCTTCAAAGATCATATAAGTGGTCTGTGAAGATTATCCAGAGGATGAAAAAATATGAGTATCGTAAACTATTTTTTGCACATTACCTTATTTTCTGCAGAAACACCAAATCCCATGGGCTTTTTGTTGTGGGAACCAGGGCGATGCTAACTTCTGGGTTAGCTGCAATGGTAGGTCAACCCCCCACAATCAGCACTGCTAGGCTGTCTGCCAGGAAGGTGTTAAATAACTACAAATAAATAAATAACTAGCTTAAATAATTACATACTATTGTTTGTGTTTTTAGTTTACCACCATCAGAGGAGAATAAGCATACTACGTCTGCTGAGAAAGTCCTACTCTGGTTTTGACTTATCGTGAATGTGGACTTCATCACCACCTGCCAGCTGGCATACTCGTTAAGCATTTTGAAATCCCTTATTTTTTTGTGTTTTTGTAAAATGTTGATTGTATGGACAATGTTTTGTGCATAAAGTATCCATTTAGAAAAATATCCATATACTCTTGGTTAAGGCCTAAGTTCAAGTCTACAAACTCTAATTAGTGGTTGTTACGGCCTGCTGTTCCAAATTGATCTATCGAGCTGATAAGCTTGGGCCACTCTTAATGCCTGGACACCACCATTAATTCATTATGATAGAATCTGCACGATCAGAAGAGGTGAAGTGAAACCATGCTGACATTTGATGGGACACTGAGCCAACATTCTCTTTTATCTGACCTCCTCTGTTTCAGCTGTTCCACCAGAGAGCAAGGGTTTGCAGACAGAATGTCAAAAAGACATTTGATAAAAATAGCTCTGGGCTCGCCTGAAATCCCTCCCTTGTTCACTCTTACCCATAAAATAACCATTCAATAGTTTACTTCATAACGAGCAGTATAGCAAGATTTTGGATATTTCAGACCGAATCATCATTTTGCATCATCACTGACAGCCGTCGAGGTCCACAACGATCATTTTCATGTTTTTGAATGCAACAATTTGCATTGATATATCATAAGCAAAAAGTTTACATAATAACGCTAGCCATTTGTGGTGATGTCTGCATATCAGAGGCTATTTAAAATAAAAGTTAATAATAGTCATTGAATAAATAATCCTTATACTGTATGACTCTTGGTAACGGCTGACTATGATAGACATCAGGAAACAAAAAGATAGAAAGACAGAAAAAAGAGAATGTAATACATTTAATAAAAACCATCAAAAAAAAACATTTGATATAAAGTTACAGTCGGTGCCACCTATATAGACTCACAGTCCAACCTTGACTTTAAAGCAGCGGTTTATGTGTTAGCTCTATTTGAAGTGGACTGTTGGGCTGTGATTCAGTGAAAACAGGAAGGAAGCATCCCGCTGGGTTATTTTTGTCCAAACGTGAGCAGCGAATGGATTCACCCACTTCTTTCTAGAAACAAGCTGGCCTGAGGTGGAGCGAACGTTGTTGTGGGCATTTTTCTTTTTATTGTCTGTTGTTTGTCTACATCTGTGTGACTGGGTGGAAAGCTGAATGTGATAGCCAGCCAGCCGGGGCTATTGACCTTGGAGGAGGAGGGCTACCTTCTGGCAACAGATCTGCTTCCTGCATTGATTTTTATTTTCATGGCTGGGTTATTTGGGTTTCTGCCCTCAAGTCGCTGCTCGGCTGCCACCAAGGTCAGCTGGGGAGACGAGGAATCTGTTTTTGTCTCCATCAGTTTCGCACTGTAAGTAGATACAGATGTGTCGTCTGAATCTTTTTATCTGTCTGCTCCTTACTTAGGCCTGTTTTCACTTTTTTTATGGAAACAAAAGCAAAAAATAAAGTTAATACATAATACTACTCTATAAAACATATTTCTGACCACTGAAGACTCAATACACATTAGATACACACATATTTAGTTTTGTTTTTTCCAAAAGAGATTTGATGATCTTGGGATATGAACGTAGCTGTAATTGTTATTTCCTTTTCAAAATAAGCGTTAAATGGCTCTATATTTCAACAGTAATCACTTCTATGGAGTGTTTGGTCAGTAACTCATGACCATCGATCAGGATCCTCCTGTTTACCAGGGTAAGCTACTACTTCCACTGCTCCTGATGACGGCTTCCACCACCAAACAGGCCAAGCGATGAAATAATGTGAGATGAAAAGAAAGAAGCGAAGAAAGCTGCCCCAAAAGAAAGAAAGTAAGAGAGAAAGAAGTCAAGCAAGTTTGTTGAAGTAAAGAGGAGGGATTTCTACCTGAAAAAATGGACTGGAAATTAGCTGAAGCGATGACAGCGCTTGCAGCATTTGATCATGGCTGTCATTAGGTAGGAATCATTACTATACTGATGGAAAAACCAAGAAGAAATGACTTCCTGGTTGGATTATAATTTTGTTAAAAAACTATTTAACACATTTATCGGTGAGCTTTAGAGGTGTGGATACAGCAAGTGGATTGTGCTACCTTGGAACAGATCCAGGTTAGTTGTTTCCTCCTCGTTTTTATGCTAAGCTAAACTTAGCTAACTGGCAGCTAAAAGTGCAGTGAGGAGTAACTCAGCAGGATGCTTCCTAGTTCACGACTCAAATCATATTTTTAATCATTCAAATCATTCTTTGTTTTGGAATGGAAATTGCAGAACCACAGGACAAGAAGCCGAGCACCCGGCTAGCAAGAAATAGCCAACCACGTTTAACCAGATCGGTCTGTGGTTTTAACAGTTTAATGGTGGTTTAGTTGGGTATAATTGAAATTGGTTTCTTGGTTTCATTCAAAATGTTGTTGAAAGAGTTGATCAATATAACCTTTAATCTACTGGGACTTAACCTTTTCTCAATGCAAAACCACATTTATGTTACCTGCTGGTTCAAAGTTATATGTGAGTTTACAAGTGATGCGCATCTGCAGTTCTGACGGTTTGTCTACAGTGAAGAGAATCTTATGGAATTTCTCATCTAACTCTCATCAAGAAAACAAATAAGGACATTTCTCAAATTTTCAATCTATACCCAGCGTTATTCTGAAAATGAACATTATGACATTGTGTGATCGGGTCATCGTCCCTGGTAATAGTTATCATCTCCATATTAGCTGCAGTCTATAGTCTGATAACATTTTTCAGGGTGATAAATTGTGTCTTGTGATGAGGTGCATTTTTAAGCTTCCAAGAAGCAGATGCACTGGAAACAACATCCTGTGCTGAATACAAAGATTGTAAACAACTGGATTTGATTTCAAGGCTCGGGGCAATGCGCGCTCGACCTGATCAATAGAGCGGATTTATTATTCAAAGTTCTCAGTCGTTTCCCTGAGTATCGCTCATGTAGGCTTCACAGAGAGCAAGAGGACGAGGAGGTAATGATACAGAGGAGATTCATGCAGCCCTTTCTGTATTCAAACAGGCACTTAAATACCTAGTATTGTGTTACCCATAATCTGGTCTTTAAAACACTCACTCATGGCACTAAGTGCCACCTAGAAAATGAAACAGCCTGATTTCATGATTATAGTAATAAGTTTAGAGGTAAACCTTCCTCCGGTTTTCAGAAATGAGAGACACATGAATGAGACAGTGTGACATTGTTCTGTCTGAATCTGCACACAGACACAAATACAGGACAAGGTGCTTTGAGAAATTATGTAAAAGCCTTTTGATTTACAACGTTGAGGCCTCCGTCAACATGGGAATTAGCTGCAGCTGGTGGAGACCCGGAGTCTACATTTAGAAAAGTGATGGATGAGGAAACTACAGGACAACATATGATTTGAACCTACAGCTGGCACGCCTGGTGACGGCACAGTCTGTCACGGGATGAATGTATACATCTCGGGTATCCAATCAAATCCCAAGGATGATGAACTGACCTCCTTCCCGCCATATCTCACAAACGGGGATCATAACTCTCAATAATGTCAAGTGGATGGTCTGACAGTGGAGCAGCTGACCTACCTTTGACCCACTTCCTCCAAGAACCGCCTGCATCAACCACAACAGGCAAGATGTCCCCATCCCCCCATCCGGCTCCCCTCCCCTTTGCTCTGTCCAGTTAGGGCAAACCTCCTTTTTCCACCTGAATAAAAGCTGCCTCGGGCCCAGGGAGCGAGGCTAAGAAAAGATCAAAGAACATGCTGCACCAGCGTGCAAAGATTGACCGCAGAAGAAAACACTGAAAGATGAGGTTCTGGTCGGCAGGTTCTCTCACACACCTCAAGACGCTGGCGAGATAATAGCCCAGGCCAGCTGAGAATAATTGCACCCGAAATAAAATGAAAACACTCAGAAACGCAAGATATACTTATCTCAATTATCGCCTTCAGAAGGTAGAATTTGACATTTGAAAGGCACTTTAAAGGGAGACCTATTATGCCTTCTCGCTTTCTTCCTTTCCTTCAGTGTTTTATATGTCTTCCTCTTAACTGAACTTAAAAGTTAGAAATGTCAAACTCGGCAACAACAGAAGCTGCTCTCTCCCACCGAAAACACTGCTCCTGAAACGCCTCGTCTGTAGTCCCACCTTTCATTCCGTGACTTTGCGACATCAGACTATGTCATGGGGTCAAACATCTGCACAATTTATGTCTAGCGGCTTGTTTGGAACATAAGAATTGATTCTGCACAGCTGCTCAGTTGTTGTTAGCGGTGCTGGGCCAGGCATGTGTGAGCTGACCAATGCAAGGGGATTGGGTTTTGGTCTTAAAGGTGCACTATGTAGTGTTAATAAACAACTAAATAAACAAACCCCATTTGTTTTCATGACTGAATAAACAAACTGACCTTAAAGGACCACACAATTCCATACTGTTTCACTTTGTTTATATGTGGTGGACCCTGCCACCTTTCTAGCATCAAACGGTGTTCTGGGGACCTTATTTTCCTCTGAGAACAGCTTTTTTATTCAGTTATGGAAATAGGGAATATTTCTGAGTTTGTATTATTACCTTGTTTGGATTGTAAATGTTAAAATTTAAATAAAGGGCAATATGTAGTCATCAAACTACACAATGTTCCTTTAAATAGTTAAAACCAGTGTTTCAGATAGAGGGGGAATAAAGTATTGTATTGCAAAGGTATAGTGGTAGTAACCAAAAATAAAACAGCATGCATGGAGCAGACATGTATCACATAGAGAAATGTATTGGGCTATATGCCATGTCCAATTTCCACTTCTCTCTCTCATTCTTTGCTTTTTAAATCACTTATCGATTCATGTTCTCTTTTGTAACAGAATCAGTCAAAACACAGTTGCCGAAGTACATAATCAATAGGTTTTACACAATGTATATAATAAGCTGAAGTTTCATTGACTTACAATTGACCTCTCCAACAATAGTATCTCCTTTCCTCATTTTTCTAACCAGCTCATTCCGTTCAGGGCTGCGTGGGCCGGACAAGACAATCTATTTTGACAAATTATTCAGTATTCTTTGTTGGTATGTTTGTGTTTACAGTAGGTGTGCAAGGGGGCAGGGAGGTAAAGTGACACATTGCTGACTGAAGCACAACAGCAAATGATGTTGCTTCAATAATTAATATGGGCCTAAACCTTCAGTCTGTCCCCCAAGAGCTATTTCGTAATGTGTCTCTCTTCAGGCTGTCCTTCCCAACCGTCACACACACACACACACACACACACACTCACTGCCACTTCTTGCTCTGTTCTTCAGTCTTTTATTCTTAATGAGGCATACATAATGCCGGATATAAACAGATCCATGCAACCATCATCACGCAGGGGTTCATGTGCTCAAAACACACATACATTACATGCACGAGCACATACACACAACGCATCTCACATGATGTGCACGCCCATATATCACCCTAAGTACATGCATGCTTCTGCGCATGCCTCCACACACACACTGCTGTCGCTCAATGAAAACACTGCCAGAGTCAGAGGTCGTCACACTCGCATTGACATTTGGAGCTTGGCTCGAGGTGACTTGCACTGCCGCTCCTGAGAGACATCAGCTGAGCTGGATCAACTATCTGAGGCTGTTCAGAGGGGGATCAGTCTTTCCCTACAGGCGGTCACTGCCACAGTGGTGCAACGTAAACATGCTGCCATCTAGTGGGTACTGGACAGCAAGCACAGCATTCAATTGTAAAGGTGCATAATGCAATTTAACAATGCCTCAGGTACAGCTACGACCTTGCCATAAGCCATCTCTTGGTTAACACGTTTTAGCCACTAAAACATGATATAGACTTTTTAAACTATTTTAAAGCATTCATTAATGTCTCGCTGATCATCCATTACAGTTTTTTTCGCAATCATTTAAACAAGTTTCTTGAGACTGTAGCTCAAAACTCCACAAATCTCTCGCTAAATGAAACACTGCACTCAAAACAACGTTCTTTTCTCGTCAGGACACATTTTTTTCACCAGAACAAATACACACAGCAATCACATGAATACATCTCCTACAGAACGTCAATTGAAACCCTGTTGTGGTGAATCAAAACACTGTTTTGTTATAATACTTTTGATATGTTTCGGCTTCATGAGANATAAAAATTGCTAGGACACAATCAGAAATTGGTACATTAGTCTGTCCTGACTCATGAGCTTATATGGCAAGACTGTTAAAGTTTGATTTCATTCAAAATATTGGATCACGTACCTTCTACTCCTCCTCTGCCTTCTCCTCCTCTTGCTCTCAATCCTGCTTCTTTTTTTATATGATTAAAAAGGGCTATTCTTTTACTAACTAATAATGAATTTCATGTAATACTGTAGAGCTGGTGGCTTGACTTTATTTGATATACTAACACCTGCAACTGCACATTTGGAGGATTATAAAAGATATGGATGATTCCAAAAGAACAAAAACATATTTACATGTATTTTCAATATGAGATGCAGTCTCCGTACTATCAAATTCTAAAGGTGCTTTACATAAATATCAGAATTAAAATAAATCACACAATGAGAAAAACGGTATTTGACTTAATCACCATTACTCTTGAAGGCACAGTACAATAATAAACATGACAGGTTTAGTCATCAACTGCATGAAATCCTGCGAAATGTGTTTGCATGTGGCCAGCAGATGGCGGTACAGCAGCATGATACATTTCAATGTCCATAATGCAGTGACCATGAGTCTGATTCACATGAAATTTGCCACCATTCATTTCTGTACAGACACGTACATCTCTGATACTGTAGCATGTGATTTGAAAAAAAGGTCAGATTAAGTCTGTGAATGGTTTCTTTAGCTAAAGCTGTAAGAGACAGACCTTCAAACTAATATATAAAAGAATGAATAAAATAATTGACAATTATATGATATAATTAAATTGACAGTGTGGCACATAATGATAACAAATCTAAAACCCAAAAAGTCAAGTTTATTGCAAAAAGTGCCCACTTGTCCACAGGTCATAAACAAACCCTAAATTAAACTTCATGGGATGAGCAAAGTATGTCAGTGTTGAATTACAGTTTAGAGAAGCAATGGTGAAATAAAATAAATGAAAAAAAAAAAAAAAACTTATCTTATGCCACACATTTGTTTTAGTGGTTAAACAAAAAAGTAATTTAACTACTTGAATCACTTTGCAGCTAAACTCCCAGCAAGCTGCTGCAGAAGGCAGTTCAAATACCACTTTGGTCACACGTGGTTCAGCGCTCCCCAACACTGTTAACAATGAAAAAAACATCCATTCAGCCATTATTCTAACAGTGAGCTTTGGGCGAGTGACACGAAGCTTTAGAATACCCCATATCAGCACTTTAATTGGACTCAATTCAAAGTCTGAAGTAGAAAACTCTTTCTGCAGCAGAAAGGTGGTTGAAGTTGGATCAGGTCAGTCTATTTCTCAGTCCAGGGCTTTTCTCTAAGATGCAGAGTGTCTGTTTTCACATTTTCTGCTCCGCTGCAGTCACAGTTATCAGACCTTATTGCTGAGGTAAAGTGATACACGGCCTACCGTCTACGCCCTTGTTGTCAGTAATATGAGTGTGGACTGCAACAAAGATTCGCTGTTGTTCAACTCGGTGACTGTGCGTTTCTGGCCGGTCAATTTAGCGCACACACTTCTGCGGTAGACAATCGAATATGTGGGTCTAACGTATTGAATTTAACAGGAATTTGCAGAGTTTCTGTTGCAGGTTTTTGGGAACATGCTGAATGCAAAATAAGTTGCACAACAAGTTTTTTTTTATTGTTTTCTTTTGTTGTTGTTTTTTTAAAATTGTTTGTAGTGGATGATTAAAAAGTGGGTTCTATGGTTATTCTTGAAACTGGACCCATACTGCATGTATGTGACTATGTTTGTGTCATTGTTAATCGAGCGGGTGTTCACAGTAGGAAACTAAATAATTGCAATCGATCTGCAATGGATCTCGACATTAACATGAATGTGTACATTTTTTGCTGGGGAGCACCTCCCCTACACCAGCAGTCTGGTACTTTTCCTCTAACCTGAAGATGGTCCAGTTTGATTCCTGTATATGCAACTGTCACCTTGATCATATTGTGTGTAGACAATTTTTTTAAACTTTTCCCTGGTTTGTCCTCCTGCTGCTTTGCCTTGACTCCTCTGTATGGACCCTGATGGACTGACAGCCTTATCTGTTTCTAAAGTAACGCTAAATGCTGCTAAGTGGAGCTGCCGCTAACCAGCTAGTCTATCTGACATTGCAGCTCATAATTTTGTTACAGAAAGGGGGATTTATATAAAGGACAGTGGTGTTGAGAAAAAAATACCAAATCCTGTACAATGTTGCTGTTATACAATAATGCAGTTAACTTGTTACAAACAGCAAAGCAGGTCATTAGTCGACAGTATCACAGTGTGTAGGTTGACTGCTGGCATGTGTCCTGCACTTATAGCTTACATACAGCAGAGGGTGGTAGAGGCCTATGTAGAGAGGAAGCCCCAGTGCAGATACCACTACAGACCTGTGTCCTGTTGAGTCAGTGACAACATTTCTGAACTTTTGTAAAAATACCTATTATGATTTTCTTTGAACAGTGCTCTCTAAAGATTTCCGGTAATTCTGAAATGTGTTTTTTGGTTTTTGCCCGTACATTTAAGTACATTTTTGAATAATATTTGTAGCAAACATTAAGGAAACTGCAATTTGAAAGTGCTAAGTGTTTATTGTGTAACTGTGCACCAACTCATAATCACACACAATACCACAATAGCTGAAAAATAATTGAAAACTCCTGTTAGACCTGTCTGCATCCACTTGGAGGTCTGCTCCACCCATGGGAGTCGGTGTGTTGCCTACTGTAAGAACGTTGTTACTGTCAGACCCGATCACATCAGCTTCCCACAGTGAAACCTATCATCAAGCGTATATTATATTACACAGGCGCATACCTCGCCTCCGTAGTTCATGCAACACGCGCGCGCGCGGGGGTAACACACCAAAATAAAAATGTTAATACGCACGCAGCAGTGTCATGCATGCTGACACTGGCACACGCCAACAGAAAAATCTTGGCTTGGGCTAATGGAGTAAAGGAACCAGCGCTCCCAGTGATGTCAACAGGCCAACACACACATACCCCCCTTCCCCCCCTCCCTCTTCCTCTCCCTCCCTCTCTCTCTCTCTTTCAGTGGGGACTGACTCTCTTCTATTTAATCTCTTTTCCTTTTGACACCTTCCTGCCAGAAGACACTGAACACGATACGAGCTTGAAGACCGGCCTGCTTCTCCAAAAAAGCCCGCCCGGCTTACAGTGCCTCGGAGAAGCTGCATGGCTTGACCCAAGTGGCATCGAGCACCAAACGCCTGTGTGGGATACATGCTGACCATTAAAACAGAAACAGGAAATTACATCATCACTGGCCGTGCTTGTTGGTGTTCTATGATGCTCAGGCGTAGAGAGAGAGAGAGAGAGAGAGAGAGAGAGAGAGAGAGAGGGGGCTGCAGAGTGGTGTATGAGTGTGTGTGAGTGTGTATATGTGGAGGGTTGGGGAGAGGGCAGCGCGGTCACAGGTGACTGTCATGTTTAATAATGATTATCACCACGCACCTGCGCCCCCACGCTAATTAACTGGACGCATATGCAAATGAATCTGGGGATTTGAAAAAAAAAACAGCTCGTGGAGTGGCAGTGAGCGGTTGTTCAGCTGCTGGATTTGATTAGGGTAATGAACGGTCAGCGATGGAGGCACCAATGGTGGTAAAAGGAGGAGAGATAAAGGAAAAGGAGGATATTAGGGTGAGAGGGGAGGAAGGAAGGAGTATTAGAAAGAGAGGGAGGAGGAGGAGGAGGAGGAGGAGGAGGAGAGAGAGATATCACCGAGGTAACATAATGGGAACAGGTGGACGAGTGGCCTGTTGACTGAGGGAATAAGAGGAGGGGTGGAGGAAGAGGAGGAGGAGGGGGGATGTTGTGTTTGTGTGTTTTTGGTGCGAGCAATCCAGGGCCACAAAGTCTTACGGCGCTGTAAGAAAGCTCAAGGATTTTTACGGCATAAACACTCAAAATCGCTCCATTATTGATTGCAATTATGCATTCAGATTAAAAAGGAAGGGACAAAACGGTGCTTCTGAGATCTGTGGTCCGCGTTGACTGTCAGACGCCTCTCCTCCCTTTTTTTGCATTGTAGCCCAGACTCACTCCGCGCTACGGCTTCAATTCGCCGTGGAGTGTGAAGAAAGAAAGAAGAGGGAGCGCCTTTGAACCTCATTCATTTATTCCAATGCATTCCAAACACGCATTCTATATCTCCATACTGTGATCCGGGCCGCGCATGCATATACACCTACCTCTAACAAAGCAAATTGCGGTTCATCCAACTCGATGGCCCCAATCTCAGTCGGGGGAGGCAGGCTCGTCACTCACACAGATAAGGGTGAATTAGGGTCTCGCTCTGGGTTTTACATTTCAATTTAGCCTCCGGCTTCAGAGCCATTAGGGGCCTAATCTAAAGCTTGGTCCGCAGGGTTCTCCTTCTCTACCAATTGCAATATTGTTTTATTAACTTTCCAGTATGCCGGGATGAAACTCCAACAGATTCATTACTCCACATTAAGTTCATATTAGGGTTATTTGCGATAGCAAGACCTCTTATTTAAGAATGTGCAAGTAGTCAATGTGTTTGTAATGCAGTGTTGCTGTATCACCAGCTGGTTCATTTGGGCGAGTGGAACAGGGAGTGTGAGTGTAATTGCAAGTTGATAATGTGCCTGGGCATGCAGAATGACCAAGACGGCTCTTGCCAGCAGAGCGTGGAGGAGGGAGGGAACATTGTGCAGGTGCAAAGTCAAAAGGGGACTGTAACTCTCTTAAGCTAACTCTGGGGATCGAGCCGTGTTGCAGATTGTGCATAATACCGTGATAAACTATTTTAGCTTGACTCTTGTGTGCGTCGGCAGAAATATTTGAGGAAAATCTGTAAAATCTTCAAAAACAAAAGGAACTGTGACAGCAGCTGGAGTTGGGATGAATCATGTGCTGTGCGCAAATTACCTAAAAATATATCCAGTACCTGCTAGAACACAGTTTGGAGGGATTTACTGACTGTCAAGAACTAGCTGAAGTCCAGAGGCAGCAGGGTTTAACCAACCTCTAACTTGGAATGAAACCACATGATTATTGAATAAAAGCTTACCAATGGCTAACGTCAGCAGAGTGTCTCGTAAATAAGAGCACTTTGTGTCCTAACATCCAAAGACACACAAGCTTGAGAGATTTTCATGATCTGTTCTGTGACCTCAAACACAGCAGTAAATATTGTGATGTTGAGGTCACGCAAACGCAGTGTAGTTTGTTTATAGCGTAACGTTAGCTTTTTACCACTGGTGACACTTTACACTTCAAAAATGATAATGTTGGTGGTCATCTGTGAAGATTAACCTGCTGAACAGAATGTGTAAGTATCATAAACTTACACATTTGTGTAAATGTGTAAGTATCATAAAAAATGTGTAAGTATCATATAAACTTGTGTTTATGTGTCCACGGCGCTTGTTTTAGCGATAATCCCTAGATTCAGTTGAAAAATATCATTGGCTTTTGTCGAACCAGGTTGATGCTTACTTTCGAGTTAGCCTACAAACATACATTATCCCTACAGCACTCTATTGAATGTGTAGGCTTATCAATGGCTAATGTTAGCAAGTCATCTCTATAAGAAGATACAACATGAAAAATGAGACAACCTTGAAATGACCAGGATTAGTATTTCCCCTCTTTTGGTAGAATCTAACTGCCACCCTCCGATTCCTGCAGCGAGCTAACACAGTCCAAACCGGTCTGTCCACTGGACCCAGGGAGACCACACACATTCCAAATCTTTATCTAAATTTATGATCAAATTGCACCTCCATCCTGTGAATATCTGTTTCCATTTCACTGGTAATGAAGCCTGCGCGACAGACAAATTCAAGCATGCATTTCTTGTGTGGTTGTGATCTCGCATCCATCCTCTGAGCGGGCAGATGTGCTAGGCTGGCCAATAAAAACAGTGATGCTCCGTGTCTGGAAATGTCATTAATCTGGCGTGTTTCTTCACAATTTTTAGGACGTCAGCCACACTAGTAGACCACAAACTGTAGCGATTCTCCACTCAATGTTTACAGTTTGTGATCGCGCTGATCAGTACTCACTGATTACAAATCATTCATCAAATGCGAATTACACATGGCTGTACTTTAACTACTTGTAGGATTACAAACAAACCCATTCCAAAACTGTCTGAGCAACAAAGCATTCGTGGTCGTGCAGTCCAAAAACAGCCTGCATTACAGATTAGCTACAGGATTTTACAACTTTGAGATTTGGTGACACTACATTTTCGCCCATACTAAGTGAGCACCTTCTGGCAGTTGACAATACTACCCATGATGCTGCTTGTCTAGTGTCACTGATCAGTGAAAGGAAAGGTAAGATGACTTCCTTAGAACTTGACATGATGCTCTCCTCTCCTCCACACACACACACACACACACACACACACACACACACACACACACACACACACACACACGCACTTACACACCAACAGGTCAACCCCCTCCAACTTTTTCCTACACAGGTTGGGTCGGTTTACCCCGCTCTGGGGTTTTTGGTGCGGCTTGTGTTCCTGAGCCCAGCTAGCAATGGTGGTGGTGGGGGATGCTTGCCAACAACTGAAAAGCGTGTGTGTGCTTGCGTGTGTATGAGAGAAAAAGAGAGAGGGAGAGAGAGAGAGAGAGAAAGAGGGGGGAACATGTGGTAGTAATCTGGTTGTTTTACTGTCTGGCTCTGGTGGTGAAAGTGTTGGGCAGGGGCTGTGAGCGGTCTGGATCGTGTCAGAAGCCGCCGGAGTCAGGTTACCCTGACAGACCATACTGGGAGAGAGTACAGTGGGGGAGAAAGGGAGAGAAGAGAAAAAAGGAGAGAGAGGGTTGAGGGGATAAACAAGTGAGTGAGGGATGGGACTGGAAAGTAAGAGAGTGAGGTGGTGGACTTGCG
The DNA here is from genome assembly GCA_903131615.1 of Diplodus sargus. NCBI lineage: Eukaryota > Metazoa > Chordata > Actinopteri > Spariformes > Sparidae > Diplodus > Diplodus sargus. The sequence continues at coordinate 2,858,111 of CAEMYA010000115.1, forward strand.
AGAGCCAACCTCCTGACTTACTCTGTCCTCCCTCAGGACATTTTTATTAATCTCAGCGTGCATGTGTGTGCCTGTGCGCAAAATGTGTGCGTGCTTGTGTGAACCCGGGCCAAAGGGCTCCAGAAGACGACCACTTGAACTAGGCCCAGCTGAGAAAACAAATGGCCTTGACTCTCCCCTCTTCTTCTCCCCTCATCCAATTTTCATCTCTTTTTCCTCGACGATGGGCATTTAATCAAGTAAGGGAGCTAATCAAAGCCAGAGAGAGGCTCCTGAACCCTCAGCTATCTCCTCCCTAATCCTAAAGCTCTGCTTCTCATTTGCCACTGACCTAGAGGACCAGACTTGTCCACTGAACCCCTGACACGGGGACACGGTGGGGGAGTTGGACTGCTGGAGAGTTTAGCGGTTAGGAAAAGGTTATAGTATGTGTTCATGCGTGTGCTCGGGTATAAATCCATATTCTAAGACGCGGTAAAATGAAATGTCAACAAACCTCTTCAACTGGAGTGAATAAAACACGAAGAGGACGAGATGAATAGGGTTCAGGAATGAGGGAGTATAGGGGAGAAGTGAAGAGGAGAGAGAAGAGGAGGAGCAGGGAGGATGTAGGAGGCACACAGGGTCACAGGGGTTGAGGTGATAAGTCGCCTGCTGGGGAATTAATAGGGAGCAGATGGCGCTACCTTTACTTAATGTAGGGGTGTGGATATAAGGGGGAGATTTATCAGTCTGTACGAGGATGGAGTCTGACGATGGCTGGCGGGCCGACTCCCCCACCTGAGGAGGATTTAGCACATTCCTGCCTCACTGTGAAGCGGGAGGTGTCCGTGGAACGGCAGAAGTTTGCTGTCAGAGAGGGGGCTTTAAAAAACTAAAATGTGCTTTTTCTTTCTTGCATGATGAAGTGAGCTGAGGGCTGCTGAAGGTGAAGAGGTTTGTTGTTGGCTCTTTGAATATCCAAGGTTCTTTGTTAATGAATACTTTAACAATACTAGATTAAGGCCATTTCTCAGCAAAATTATGCTCGTGAAGTGCACGTGGTGCCCATTTCAATCCGGTTTTTAGGTTCTTTTGTTGTTTCTTCCTTAATTTTACTTGTAAAGCCACGTTATCTTTCATCCTTTTTTAGGGAACCGGTTCATTCTGAATTGGGTTCTACGGGAGTAACAGATACAATACCGGGAAAATAATGAATGTTTTGATATCAGAGAATTCTCACCTTTAAATGCCACCAGCAGAAAAACGCAGTGTAACTACTGAAACACTATTCTTGGTCATAGATTAGTTGTTAGTGTTAGGATTATTCTATTTGAGCCCCTCGTACATGAACAGTCCTTTAAGAAGGAGCCATTGACATATATCAAAAACTACAGTTTATATATCTAAAAAACATTTTAATAAACAGTATATTGTCAGTTTATTTCAATAATACATTACAAATGATGATGACTGGATATTTAGAGAATACATTCAAACATATTTGTATTTAAAAACCTATTAGTTGAATACATATTTTGTGTATATACTAGATA
>CAEMYA010000115.1:2859664-2893888 GCA_903131615.1 Diplodus sargus
AGAATACATTATTTGATATAATCAGTATTACATTGCAAGTACATATATAAATACATATGACATTTACTTCAGGCATAAGACTGTCAACACTTCAAATCAGCAATTGACACAAACAGTGGACCAAAACATAGAATGTCAAAATATGAGATCTACATCTACAGATGATGGAAATAAAAATGTCCGTTGCATAAGGGATTGTTTGTCCAGGTAACATTTAACTACATTCCAAACAGCCATTTTTGGACATAAAAAGCTTCATTTTATGACCCGGACGACCGACTATGTAATGTCTTCCTCAACTTGACCCAGTCCCAGTTATTTCTATGGATACAGAAAAGGAACCAGAGGGAGCTGAGTGGGCCTATCACTCTTATCACTTTAGTGATAATGGCCGTCACATAAAAGATGACCCAGTGAACTCCACAAATGCCAGAGTGGCCCAATTAGCCACTATGCATTTCATACAATTTGCAAAGGCCAAATGTTCCCAAGCTGTAATTATGTACTCACATTGCCCACCTTGGGTGACCTGCCAACCAGTCTTGACGTCCGTCCGTTGTAGAGGTCGCCATGACAGCGCTGGCAAAAACACAGAGAAAAATGAGCTGCGGGGTCTCTCATTGTGTCTGTAATTGGTCAAGTTGCGCTTGTTACCTAGTAGCGAATACATAATGGGTAGTGCTGATTGCACCGTGAGATGGACAGGGAAATGTCACTGTGGGGGATGTTTGAGTGGGATGCTGCTGGTTATGTCTACAGTTTAACGGTGATGACTCTTTCATCAGCATCGATTAGAGATGAACTGGGACAAAATGTCATTCTATGACTATTGTAAGACCGTGACCACCTTTGATTTGCTCGTGGATGCAAAGTTCCGCTAGAGCACCTGACCACACCGCTGACCAATATACTTTGTGTCTTGAGGATGATGAGCCAGCCCACAACACAGCTGTAGGCTTCTCTTATCACGCTTCTCTTTGAGCTTGGAGTTTGTCTTTTGGAGGGGTCAGAGGCTGCTAACATCGCTCTGAGGATCACTGCCTCTCACAAACCCATGACAAAGCTGTGAGGGAGTGATTGATTTGGTCTATGTGCTATGACTGTGTGTGTCAGCAATACATCCTTTTTAAAGCTGCGTTCAACTTTTTTGGGAAATACAGTAGACACTGCCTCGGGTGAAAAAAATCGTTTGAGAAAATACAGTTTTTGTGCGGATTAAACAAACAAGACATAATATTCTAGTTTGTAAGTTTAAGAAATACTGGTGGCCAGACTTTTTAACTTTTCCAAGGGCTGTTTTAGCTGTTTCTCCCCATTTGCAGTCATTGTGCTAAGCTAAGAGTAAAGACAGTGGCATCACGTGTTGTCCACTCACATAACAGTGATCTCAGTGTATTTCCCAAAATGTTTAACCACTGACCAAAATTCACCCAGAAATGATGTGAAATAACTTCTCAAAAGACACGTACCTTCTGAGCGTTTCTTGGACTTTTTGTACCATTAAAAATAAGAAGGTCCTTTATGGGGCCTCTTTAAATGACAGCCCATTATTATAAACAGTACTTTCAACAATTCAGTGACATGACCTGTCTCAGCCTGATCCAGGTTCTCCTGGCGCTGAGGTCCAGCAGTGTTCAGGAGATACTGCTGTGAGGCAGGCCCTCCCTAATGTCTCCATTGCCTGCACCTGACCCCACTAGCCAGCAGTGGCCAAATTTAGTTTGGAAACGTGCCACCATGGGAGAGTCGACAGGCCCATTAATCAGCAGGAGTCTCCCCCCTACTCATCCTGCAGGTCAGAGAGGGAGCACCACACACACACATACACACACAAGTGCACACACACACCCCCACACAAACTACCTTCATGTACAAACACAATTCACAATGGAGCACGGCGCACACAGACTAAACAAATGATAGGTGAAACTTTCAAAGAAGTATGACAGCAAGCCCTCTCTTTCCCCTTTCCACTACCTATCCTAAATCCTCCATCACCTCCTTTACACACTCTCACACACACCTGGTCACGGCCCTCCATCACTCCCAGTCTCATCCAGTCTCATATCCCAGCTCTCTTCCCTCTGTCTGAGCCAGCTTTTCTGTCAGCCTGGGGCCCCGGTCGTAGGGGTTATCCACACACCGCTACCCTTGGCTCGGATTCCATGCAAGGGATGAGGGGACGACACACACACACACACACACACACACACACACACAAACATAAGCACGGAGACCAATTGTGACCCTCCGGAACACAAAGACGAAATACACAGAGACACACAGAGACCATCTGCAAAATATGACGGATTGATGTGTTGGATCTGAGCTGCAGAAGCCATAGCTTTGGAAGAACTGGATGGATGTGAAGTGGAAAAAAAACACTGAGAATATATGTGGTGTAAGGCAAGCTGAATGTGACGTTTATTATCATGTCTGAGATGAACTCAAAGTGCTCTCACCTTTGGGAATATGCGCAGAAATGAGTAAAGATGTCCAACTTTGTCTGTAGGATTCTTTACATCACCTGTTTCTGGAAAGTGAAACTGCAGCCGTTTGTTTGAAGCAAGCGGCTAATTGACTTGTAATCAGTGTTTACTATCTCGCAATTAACACTCAGAGACAATGAGATCAGAGGATGTGGCACCAGCAGAAGGCATTTATTGGGCAATATCCCTGAGGTGTGGGAAGTAACTGGCGAGAATGCGTCTGATAGCTGGTACGCATTCATATGCAGTGTCACTGGTGCACTTATCCTTTCTAATGTGAGGCTCTGTGGGGAGATGAATGGTGGGATTGGGCTAGATTAATGAAGGTTACCAAAGTCCCCAGATGTTTCCGTGGTAATTAGAGGCCTTTGTTTATCAGGAAAACAAGTCACATCAAGAGCAAAGCATTCATTATAATTTTTCATAATCTTAATAATTCAAGTGTAGCTGCTTCATTTTGTTCCCAATTTATCATGCTAATGTTATGAATAAATCTACATAATTTTAACACTGCCGGTTGGATCAGCTAGCAACAGACTTTGATACAGCAAAAATATTGAATTTGTACTTCAATATGTACAATCTAGAGATGCAGATTATGTACAACAAATCAATAGGTGAACGTCTGCAACAACCAACAACCATTCAAGGTAAACGAATGGCTCATTGATTGACTTTTTGATTGCTTATATGAAATTTGTCATATGCCATGAAGTTGTAAGCTGCTCTCCATGTTTAGAAACATAGATTCGTTGGAAAAGTTATTTATTATCATGAACCTGGATAGCGAGTGAGGTAAACTAAACAAAATAATCAACTTTGTGAAGGTTATTGGCCAGGGTCTGGTACGCTCCTATCGATCTTCACACAAACAGCCGACAGTATCTCCTCTGCCTCCTTACTTGCTCTAAACGAAGAATACAAACCTCTACCATCCAATAGGCAATTTAGAGACCCTCTGTTTAAAAGCAACTGACTAAGGAATTATTATATACATCCGTTCGTCCCATTGCTTAACCAAAATCAGTATGCTGCTCTGAATCTGAAATTGACGATATTATGTAATATGATAATGCACTTTGTACACCTAGGGATATGTATCATACATGTAACCATTTGTTAAGCCTGTGTAAATGTATTGACTGGAACTGCTTTGTATCATACCGTTCCGTATCACATCATATTGTAAAGTACTGTATCATACCATCATTTATCCTACCGTATCGTAAACTATATCATATTGTATCATACTGTGTTGTGTCCTACCTTATCATATCATGCCTTATACTGTTTCTCATATTGACCATATCGTATAATACTGTATTGTATTGCACTATATGGTGTCATACTATATCGTAATATACCATATCATACTGTATCGTATCGTACCGTATCATAACATACAGTATTGTCTCATAGCATATCGTATTGTATCATACAGTAATGCATCATACTGTATTGTATAGTGCCTTAAAGTACCATCATAATATACATATCCTACTACTGCATTGCATTGCATCATAATGCAACATATATCATACTGTACCATAATGCATCACATCAGTATTTTATCATACCATATGGTATTGCATCGTAACTTATCTTATCGCACCACTGCAGCAAGAAGTCAAAGAGAAAACCACTTTGAAAGGTAAAGCTTCAAACTTCAAATAGCAATCCATCAGCGTGTCGTTCAAATGCTCTGAGCAATAAAACACAACACAAGGACCTCCCAGCACAGGATACAGGACCGTTGTTGGAGCACGTAAACGCAGGGTAATAATCAACCACTCTATGAATCCATTCTTGGGAAATCAACTAGTCAAGGACTGTTTCAACGTAGTAATTAATCTGCCTGTATAGCAGCCAGGATGCTCAAAGCAGAATTTAAATGTCCACTTGACTGATGTGATCACTTTACTAAATAGTTTGCACCAAATAGCTCCATCCTCACGAAACACTTGAAACCGTTGAGAGCTCAGAAGCAGCTGTTTAATTTCATCCAAAATAATTTACAGTCAAAGGTAAGTGACCATTCTGATTGCCACAAGGTCACTCGAGTGCAGCGTGTTGTCAGCGCGGGGACTTTCAGGTTGAGCTGGACAGCGCTGGTTGCATTTTGTCTCGCCCCAATTGTCCTGTCAGAAATCAATTGGAGATCACAACGTGGTTTTGCAGCAAGAGGTCAGTCCCTGCTACAGTGTAAATATTTCATCCTGGACTCACGTCAAGGGGCTTTTAAAGATGTGTGCTGGACCATGCTCCCCTCTTGCTGCCCTCTGAAAGTGACAGGGCTTGCGTTTTAGCCCACTTCAGGACCAGGTTAAATCAATTAAAATCTATTATTCATATGGCAGTGCAGTGACCTCACTGAAAGCCCCTGTAATTTCAGAATAGAAAGGAGAAAAGGAACTGGCAGTGAACTTTGGCTTCTCAAGTTTTCAAGAGAGCACAGAGAACGAGTGACCTTGTTTTAAGAACTCGGTCCTTGAAAATAAAATTGCTTGAAACACGGTGTGCCAGGACAAGACCTACTGTAGGGCTGTTTTTTTCCGAAGATATTATTATCTTTAATATGGTAGCTAAATGAAAGCAGAATTGTATTGCAAAGGTTTTCATGGTTTGGACCTTATGTGCATGTGCAGCAGTCATCCCATGCTTATTCGGAGTAAAATGGGCTTCACATTTCTGAATGCAGATAAATACATCTCAGTTTGACTGGAACATATCATCTTTACCACCAAGCTTAAAAATCATCTCCCCAAGGTCACACGTGGGAGCTGTAGTTGTGCTCTTAAGTCAAGCATGGCAAGCCTTCACCTATTGTGCTGCAAAGTGCAACCCTCTCCTTTCTCTTTGTGAGGAAGATTTTCAGCGGTATATCTTCCATAGACGGTGGCAGGCTGTTTGGTCGGATAATAAGCAGAGAGGAGTCAGAAGGAGAGAAGTCATTAAGACCTGCTCACATATAATCATCCCAACGCCATCGCCGTCTCCCTGTATCTTCTTTTTTTCTCCACCGTCTCTTCCTTTTCGCTCTCTTTCTCCCTCTCAGATGAAAGGGCCTTCTCAGGCTACATGGGAAATGAAAATGATGGAGAGGCTGATAAAAAAAGAGTGAAGAGAAAAAAATGGAAAGTGGTTTTGAAGTGGCTCGCCACATTAGTCGGCTTCCCCCCTCTGACCTTCCAATTTAAGCAAACAATACGTTGACTCGGAGACGCGCCAAGCTTGGGTATTCATGGAGGCGAGAGTGCAGATCACAGAAAATAGGTAAAAATTAGATGAGTAGACAGTGGTAGCAGTAGATGAACACCCGTTCACTGAAAAAATACATATACAATACATATATGGTTTTTTTGTCTTTGTTGTAGTTGGAACAACGGTGCACTTGGCCATTAGTTATATACATTATTGCACACTTTTGACATAAGCCAAAGTATTCACTGGACAAATCCAAGCTGAAAAGTCAAGCCATTCTGTGGGGAAATTTGAGCATTATAACAATTGGCTGTACATTAAGACAGATGACATGACAGCTACCAAAAAGGGAAGCCAAAACATCTCGATCAACACCTACAATTCTAAAACACCAGTTCTTATCTCTGTACTGTATGTTCTAGTGTTGGTTTAAATCAGCTATGTAATGCTTTAAAAAGTTGGTGTAACATCATGGTCGGCAAATTGTGGGCGTCAGCAAGGCTCCGCTGCCTGATCACCATAGTGCATACTCTTACTCCAAAATGTCGTCACCTGTGTAATACAGCAGTGCTCTTGTACAGTAGGAGGGAGGGGAGACGTGCCGTCCATCTTTATGTATGCCGATGGTTTGAACCAAATTCATAGAAATCAATCTAAAAGCTATTGAGACATTCACTCTAAAGCATGAGGAAGATCCTTTTGCCTGAGCAAGAGGAGAATTCAGGCAATCACCTAAGTTGTTACAATTCATTCCCTGGACAATTTGTGCAATTTGTCTGTGCATTCCAATAGTTTTTTTAGACATTTAGCGAAAGAAAAACTCTGAGCTGTTGGTTGAAAGATAGGAAGTAAGTGGGTCACCAAAGTCAATGGGATTCATCCTTTTGAATCATAGTTGTCTTTGATGATTGATTCTCGATTGAAGTGGTGGACCAACATACCAGCAATGCCACCCAAAGAACCATGCCACCAGCATGTCTCAAAATCTGTGGGTATTTTTTAGCATACGTCAACTGATCAGTATGTACATAACGAGTTCAGAGACCGAAGCACGTTCAATTCAAGGTCCTTCCTTTCACTCACAAAGCTCTCCATAATCAGGGTCCTCCTACCCCTCCATCCATGGATACACTGAGGTTACTGGGTCTTCTCCATAGCTGCCACCTCCCCCTGGAACTCTCTCCCCAAACACAACCGTGTCTGGAAAAATGTGTCTGAAATGACTCAGACTTGTTTTAAACCAACTGAATACCCCTCTCTTCACCCTCTTCATCCAGGCATGTACTAGAGTCTACGATGGGTGCTGGATCAGTTAAAGGCCCTCTCTGGAGCCAGTGTTTAATTTTTTCTATTCTGGGCGACTGTAGAAACATGGCACTGTAACATGGTGGCCTCCATAGAAGAGGATATGCTCCAAGCGCCCTGGAATAACGCCAGGCTTTGAACCAAACTGTGGAATTACAACGTCACGTGAAGACTTTTCCCGTAAACTTACATTGTGAAAGAAACGTAGAATATTTTTTGGACTGTCACAAAATGACTCGTTTCCCTCTTAGAATTTGAGCCATTTTTTCCAAGAATATTTAGAAAGTCTGGAAGAGACGCATCATTAAAACCATGCTCTATGGGTTTCAAGGAGATCCACATATGTTTACACCCAGGAAGGGAAACTTTTGTGGTTTCATGTGCCACTGAGCAACTTTCATATAAATAAACTTCAGGTGGCAATACACTTATGAAAACATGACTATAGATATTATAGATTCTTATAGTTCTTATAGTTCTTATAAACCTGAATCCAACTACACCTTTACTGTCGTTTTATTTCTCTAGGGTCTTTTTAACTTGTTGTGTAAAGCACCTTTGACAACAGTGTATTGTCTGGATTCATGCATGCACTGCACCTTTAAACACATGCCTTGTTTACATGCAGGTGTCCTTGCGCCCAGTACCCCTCCAGGGCAGCATCAGTAGGCGACTGCTGTAAATGGACTCTCACTATCGCTTAAGATGGCGTAACGCATCAACCAATCACATGATCCTCTCCCCCTCATACCCTCTGGCCTCAGCTGGTACCGTGGCATTATCAGAGGAGCAAAGCAGCCATTTATACAAACATACACACATACTGTACATACACACACACATGCACCACCTCCCTCTCACGGCCTCAGGGCCATTCCAGGAATGTCAAAGATGGTTTCACCCTTTGTATCTCCCCTCTTTCACCAACACTGAATGATGGTGGCCTGCATGGTTTGAGATTGTCATGGCCCAGAAACCCATTCGGAGCGAAATGTAATAAGGCCATCTAGCCTCTGAGGGTAGAACACGATGCCAGCACAAAATGCTGGTAAAATCCTACGCCGAAGGTTGTCACTACCGGAGTGTGAATCATTAAATTGGTACAAACAAGCCGACAGACACGCTGTTAGAATTTAAAACACCATAGAAACAGACTTACAACGGTGGCCTGGAAAGTCTCCGATTCACAGCCTCATTTAATTTCAGTTCCAACCTGGTATTGCTGGGCTTGCTCTACTTAAAAGGTACTATCCACTTAATCCAGAAGAGTAAGCATATTGTTTCTATCTAATTGACACTAAGCTCATGGCTATTACCATGTCAACACTGGATTACTGCTGCCTTTGAGCCTGTGGAGTGGTTGACTTGGCCCACATTCAGGCCTTGTTTTCCTTTCCACTCTGTCGTCTGCTGCTCACACACATACAGTCGGACAAGCTCACGGGCTCATAGTGCCACATGTGCACACACACGGAAGCAATCGCTCCATCTCTCCCTCACACACACACACACACTCACCATGTCTTTCTTTCCATCCCCGTCTCTCTCCCTCTTTTCTCTACAGACACACACACACACACACACACACACACACACACACACACACACACAGACACCATGTTCCAGCATTAGGCGAGTGTTCCAAGGCCAATTTCACCACCGCTGAAAGTCCCTCTCTCCCAGAAGCCCCTTTGGTTCAGAGGCTAGACCGGCTAGCGATTGGCCGGTCAGAGGCTAGTCTAGTTGGTGATTGGCCAGCGAAGGCCCCCGGTGCACGGTGACAGTAATTAGCACACGCCAACCATTAACAAACACAGATTAGGCATGAACCCGCATGGCATGCTGCCATCGCCGTGGTGTGTGGATGCAAGTGTGTGAAGGCTGGTATTCCCCCGTGAGCGTCTGAGTCGCTCTCATTTTCTGCCGTTTGTTTCTGTCTGTATTCAAAACTTGGCATGTGTGAATGTGTTTGTTTGCTGCATATGTGCTCGCCTTCTTTTTCTGCCTGCGCGTTTATCCTCCAACCTGTCTGTGTTCATGAGTGTATGTGCAGGCAAACGAGTGTGTCATTGAATGTGTGTTTGTGTGTGTGTGTGTGTGTGCACTTGTGTATTTGTGTTCAGCCTCATTTCCTCTGTGCCTGCTGGTCAATTTTGGCATTTGGAGAGAAAGACGCTGTGCATTCCCCACGGCTCCTCCGCTTCTAGCTCTGAATTAGAGATGGGGCTATGATATGTGGAAATGATTTTTTAAACACCACCAATCTCTCTTTCTCTCTCTCAATCCCCCCACCCCCCTCACCCCACCCCTTGGCTGGTGAATCCGCCCTGCTGTGTGCGCTTAATGAAAGATAAGAAGGGTCCTCCACCACTGACACTGAGCCACGGACCCTCAGAGGACTGCGCTAATCTGCTTGGCCCCTAATGGGGGCCACTTTGTGTCTGCCGAGGATCATTTCATATCAAACAAATTGTGTCCTGTGAAACCCATTACATTTTTGGCCCTTTGGAGATGCTTCGCCCTTAGCTGACACATAGAGGACATCCTCGGCCCGACTTTTGATGCCGTAAATATTCCTTAAGATGGTCTTACACTGAGCAAAGATGAGCTTTGTGCATCTTTAAAACCTGTCTTCTCTTTCATTAAACAGAGATGGGGAGGGTGTGTGTGTGTGTGTCGAGGGGTTTCAAACGATGAATGAGCGAGGCAGTGAGAAGAAAAAGAGAGGGATAAGAATGTGGGAAATGGAGGATGGAGTGGAGGGATAACAGAGGGAGTGATGAGGGGTTAATGAACTCGGATTCTCATCTTACATCTATTCAGTTTCGTAATTGTCTCTCTGCATGCGGTCTCGCAGCGTATGCCATCAACATCAGGAAATTCAAATAATGTTTGACACATGTTCTAAAATATCTTTATTTACATGTGATGACGGCCTCGTGATTATGCTATGAAAAGAGGGTGATGACACGGCGCTCACAAACCATTAGTTTCCAGCCTGCGACTTGGAATGCAAGTTGTTTTTTTTAAGGTGGGAAACGTGGTTTAAGGTGGTGTAAAATAGCCAACATGAGGAGGTGTGAAAACACCATCACAGACAACATGTTCCTAATACATCTCCACTCACCCTGCAAGGCACGACTGCCACGGTAAGCAGCAGCAGCTGCGACACATGTATAGTAAATTTCTATTTGTATTGACAATAGTGTAATCTGCGGGGACAGGTTCGCCCCTTGTGCAGGTCATCACTCTTAATGTTTGCGTTATGTGTCTGTCCATATGCATGCGCGCGTGCGTGTGTGTGTCTCTGCAGATTGTCCAGTGTGTGTTTTCAAGTGTGCTTGCGTCTGTATGTGTATGCCATCAGTTCTGCAAGGGAGAAAACGGGTAGGGGGGAGTAGAAAATGATCTGGGGGCCGATACATATGAAACAGGAGGGCTCATACATAAACATAGCTCCAAGGCCCCGGGGCCAGGCAATCTACGAGGCAAATTGCTCACCAGTCAGCCATGGAGGCCGCACTGTTTACTATGCATGAGGTCTTGTGACATGCTTTAAAGCCGCCCCTAAAACAGGACGACTGGCCCAGTGGTAGCGAGGAGTTGGCTGTTTCTATTACTATGGTATTCTTTCCTGTGAAAAATATGTTGTGGGTGGAGAACGGATCATCGTTTTACTCAGCCGAGCTGTTGTGCGGGGGTACAGTAGATGCTGCATGAAAGGCAAAATACGGGTGTAAGGGTGTGACCGCGTATCTGTGTGAGCGCGCCTGTGTGTTCATTTGTGTATGAATTTAGGGCGAAAGACTGTGTTTGCGATGCAGCTATGGAGGGATTTCAATGCTGCTATACAGATTATTTCAGGTGAAGTTTTGGCCTTTATTTATAACAGACAGGAGACGTGGGGATGGATAGATGACAACAAACGTTCTTTGTGTTGGGCAACTTGGATTACCTTATGATTGTTTCCATCGAGAAGCAAAAATATCGATCAGAGTGAAAATGCAAAAAATGTGATTGAATGTGCATTTCCATCCGCTAATGTCAACTTAATATTCAGAGTTTACTGTATCGACATAAACAGCTTGTGGCCCTAATTCTCCCGTTGTTGCCACAGAATACTGCAGAAGAAGAGGACACAACAAGGTAAAGTAATTAAAAGATGGAAATTAACGTAGAAAACTGGAACTGAGTGGAAATATTCTATATATGTTTCTTTCACTTATTTTTTAATGCATTAACCCTTCTTCATTCTGCTCTGCTCGTATTCACCGTGAGCTGGTAAATGAAAAACAAGGAAGTGTGTCATATAACTGTAAGTAAATTAATGATAAGATTCTACTGTTTATGTTTTTAAGTCACCATGAAAGGAGAAAAAGCTCGCTGCACACGCTCAGAATGTCCACCTCTGGTGTTTGACCAATCGCCAGTGTAAACTGTATCACCACCTATTGGCCCGGCATGCCTGTTGCAGGGCTTGCAATCACTTTTGCGCCGTGTGTCTGAGATATTTTGCGAAGGTCGCGTGGACACAATTTAGTTTATTAAAGAGAGGGGAAAAATATCTGCTTGGAAGAATATCAATATTAGTGTGTACAAGGCCTTTGAAGAGGCTGCGGGAGACGAGACAAAATACTGCTGAATAAAAGTTTGGTAAAGAGAGCAGATGACAAGCCGACTCTGGTTGTTCCGCAGCATTTTAACTCCACCTTTTAGTGTCAGGTCAGTGTGCTATGTATCGCGACAGAAGAATAATGGGGGAAAAAACAACAGGCTATCATGGAATGGTTATTTCGGTTCCATCTGCAACTTTTGGTGATGGACATGGAGAAATAACTGTCTTGATGTGTGGGAAGTGAAACAAACTGCCTGGCGGAACCAAAGCTAACCGGAGTTGAACTGGCGACCCGGCCTGTGCTGTACCAGTCGACTACCAAGGTGCCCCCTGCCGCCATTTTCCATCTCTCCAGAGGAAGCTTCAGTGAAAAATACGTCATATGCTTCAATGTACAATATTCCCTGTCCCCTTAAGTCTGTTTCTGTTGCAGTCTGTCGCATTTTGTTTTTTTATGTATAGCTCAACTCTTCCACATCAGTCAACCCGTTTTGAAAATGTGAATGGAAATGCGCTTAAATTGGCATTCTTTCACTCGGAGATGCCGGCTGATAATAGAGGTCTGATAAAATAAATGGTTTCTTTCTCGAGCTCCGTTGCTCTGTTTTGGGGAACAATCCAAAAGTCAAACAAAGCGTCGACCAGAACGACAACAGTCTGTGTCAGAATCACACAGAAACTCTGTTTTTAATCACAGTTTCTAACATTTGTCAACACCGAACCCAAAGTATCCCTTTTGTTTCATGCGAGTAAACACTTTGTGAGAGAGATTGATGTTTTGGTGTGAAACTCTCTCAACACAACAACAAAACTCTGAGGCTGACCTCCCATCAAACCCCGTCATTACATGTGAACATGGCTGAATACGACAGAACAACATAACCGATCGGGAGGAGATGTTAACATGTAAACAAGCTGTCGGGACCACATCTGCTCCAGCCTGCATTTACCAGCCCGGCATCCCAGGGGGAGCCCTCCTCAATTCAATTTCAATCTGCTCGACCCCCAGGGTCCAAGTTCAAGTTCAAAGTCAGGCAACCGTGGCCCCAGCAGGAGAATTGCCCACCCAGGAGTCCCAGCCCGGAGTGAACTATTCCAGCTACAGATGAGATCAGGACAAATCCAATACCAGATCTATTCAAATGTCTTTTACAAGAATGTTTTTCCACCAGTGTGTGTGCATGTGTGTGAGTGTGTGTGTGAGAGAGAGAGAGAGAGAGGGGAGGGGGGAGATGACTGTCACATTACAAACACCTTTGCTGCCGCTCTCTCTCTATTTCTCCATCTATCTGTCTTTCTCCCTCGCTCTCTCAGGCTATAATTATGCTAATAGTATGTATATAGCTGTGGCCCTGGAGGCTTGGGGCGTATTGAAGGCTCCCAGGTCTTTCTCTCCTGTAACAGTATTAGGGTGCTATTGAAAAGCGGACAGCGGGTGAGAAGAGGAGGGGGGGGGCAGGATAGAGAGATAGCGCGGGGTGGCAAATGGGACATGACCACCGTGCTCTCTGTCACGACGCCGCCCATTGTCTGGCCAAAGAAAAGGGCCTCCGCCGCCAGTGGGACAATAATAAAGGAGCAAGAATGGGCTGTGCATATTAAACAACACGACGGGCCGCGAAAGACCAACCTGCATGGGTACGATGAAGGGGGAAGAAGAGGAAAACAGGCCGAGAGAGAGAGAGAGAGAGCAAGGTGGGTGTAGGCGGAGTGGGAGGGAGAAAAAAGGCTGGATCATGTGAGAAAGGCACAAAAAGAGGCAGAGACACAGAGATAACTGTAAAACAAAATGTGGTTTTGTTTCTTTAGAGCGATGACACCTGCTTATGTCAGAGGTCTACTTCAGCGTATACAATGGAGTCCTGCCGCCACATCCAGGCTAACCTCTGTTCCGCTAGCTTCCGTCTCTGCGATCTGTGACTGAGGGTTTCTTTTATCAGCCTCTCTGGAAAATGTAAACATGTTCCCGGGTTCACTTGAAGTGGGTCCCAGGGATCCCACTCCCTCATTATGAGTTTAAAAGAACACACTCATGCAGTGCTTTCCCCTCGATACTCCTTTTGATTTGCTGATGTTTCAGAGGTCTGCTACAGAAATTACGCCTTACCCTCTGTGATGTTTGCTGACAGACGTTTGGACGGCGCTTCACCCTCAGCAACTCCCAAAGACGTCTGTTTGGATTTCTACTTTGTAACAGTTTGTTCATTAGAGGCCTGACAGGTAGCTTGACCCCAAACATGAGTAAATGTGTAGGATGACATGCTGCACGTGCTTTTTTCTAAGTTTGTTTTATATACAGTGTGTTCCGGCTCAGTCCATAAAACATACCAAAACATGATATATTTCATGAGATATGTCTCTATTTAGTTTAAAAACAATGTTTCTTGCTCGTTTCTGTCTCGTTAAACAAAAGTAAACGGCCAGTTTGGGGCCAAGGGAAATACTTTTCTACATTATGTCAGCCAGAAGACAAGAAAAAAAGACATTTTGAGAAAGTAAATGAATTGAATTTGCAATTAAAGGTGAAATATGTAAGAATTTCCCAGCCTGGATTCATACTCCTGACTAATGGGGGCTGCATATCACTAGAATAATTGCTAACTGCTGCGGACTGTATTCTTTTTATACATCCATGATCTGTAGCTACCATTAGCTTGTAAACTCGGCTAGCCGTGCAGCTATCCGACCTACCAAAGGAGTGTTGCCATTCATAGTGATTTAGAGCTTTGGGTTGTTGAGAGAAAGAGGTTTTGAGGCCCGGACTGGCTGGTTAGCTCACGAACTTCATGAGATATTGAGTAAACAAACTGACCTTAAAGGACAACACACTTTCATACTGTTTAACTTGGTTTATATTTGGCGGACCCTGCCACCTTCTTAGTTTCAAACAGCTGCACTGGATTATCTGCATTATATAATCATATGTGTATCATCAACGTGATATTGATATTTGTTTTTTAAATATCACAGTTATTGTTAATACAGGTATACTGTGACACCCCTAATACAGGGTTAATAGTATACAGCTGTTAGAAAGGATAATATGAGCTGCACCAGTAGCTCAGCTGGTAGAGCGTGCACCTCATGCACAGAGGCCATGTTGGCCCCCCTCGCTCTCCTTCTGTTTCCTGTCACTCTTCAGCTGTACTGTCCAAAATCCTGTCCTTCTAATGCACTGGTACTGGATCAGTACTTGGTATCAGACAATACTCAAAGTTTTGGTCTGGATATCGATAAGTGAGCTCAATTTTCTTTCATATCACAACTGGAACAAAACCATTAAGTTCCTGTTTCACAAAAGAGATGCTACTCATCAAATCATCCAACACCTCCTGCAGTAAACTGCATAAGCTCCAGCCTCCTCCCTGTGCACCCGCCCCCCCCCCTCCTCACGGGTCCTGAGTATATTGAGAGGTGTCAACAGTAGAGGCGTGGGTGTGGGAGGCTCCACCATGCTTCACGGCTATCGCATGTGCCACGGCGGCTCTGCAGCGTAGCTACCATCTGTCCGCATGTCACACAGTGCGCTGCTCTCTCACTTTCCTCCCTTCTGCCTCTCTCTGCACATCTTCTGACCTTCTCCCATCCTTTTTAATCCTTTATCTGGCTTTTTTGTCCACTTTTCACTCCTCCTCATCTTCCGCATACATGGCGACCGCTTCCAGCACGAGCGTTTTATCAGTTCATTAAAGAGAGGGAGGGATGTGCAGGTTTGTCAAACAGACATCTCTCTGACCTTGGAGAGCGACACCTGCGAAACCTTTCACACAGAAAGTCAGCAAACGCCTGGGTTTTTATTATTGGTTTAACTTCACATGATTCACGATGAATGCAAACTTTGGACGCGACGCTGCAATGCAAAAAAGGTGATGTCTTGTTTCATTGTTTTTTCCCCCCTGCTGTTTAAAATAGCCAAAAACACAGATGCACAGAAAGTGTATGAAAGGAGACAGCAGCACCTCTCACACACCAGTGAGTGGCAGTGTGCCACAGTTAGAGCAGACCCCCTTCAACTGTTGTGTGGTACATGCATGTTAGTGCGGTCAAAGAGTGAGCCCGTGTTCGTGTGGGAGGGGGGTTGCAAATTGTGTATCCTTGAATGCATGTATATTCTGATAAGTGTGTGCATGCACGTGTGTGTGTGTGTGTGTGTGTGTGTGTGTGTGTGTGTGTGTGTGTGTGTGTGTGTGTGCACTCAGACAGCAAGCAGACAGAGTGAAAGCAGTAGCCAACTAACCATAATATTGTCATTAAGGAATTCGGCAGATTAATAGCCTTAAATACCTGGAAATGTCCTATGATCTAGTGTCTTTAGCTTGTGATTTCCTCTCCGGGTCCTAAGCACTAAACCCGCTGTGTTGTTCTTGGCATTCCTCAGCCGGACCGGAGAACATCGCACGGACACTGATACCTTCCTCTGGGATCTATTCTCTCCTCCATTTGATGGAAACCAAAAAAGGGCCTTTGGCCAGGCAGGTCCCATTATGTCTCAATGACAGAGCCTGGGGGTGAAGAACGCTCCGTTGTTTCTTCGGCTCACCTTTGGGTCTCAGCGAGAAATGACATATGCCCCGACGAACGGAAGAGGGGGTGATTTGCCTGCCAAATTCGGGTCAAGTTCTTGGTTACCGGCCTGAACTTCAGCGGTATTTTTCTTAGTTGTGAATGATTGGAGCTGTTTTCTCTCTTCCATCACCGACCAGCTTTGTTGGAAAGAGCGGGCAACCCTGGACATAAATCCTCCTCTAATGTGACACACACTGTTTTATTTTTTTTTGTCTTTCACTGTTTAGTTCACAAACATCACAACAGCCCTGGGCGCTAATGATCCTCGAGTCCAGAGCCCTCTTTGCTCCCTGTCACATTCCCACCTCATGACCTCATGACTGGATGTATGCATTAAACAGATGTGGCTGGCTATGAGGGGCCTGAAACAGGATAGGACAGCCTATAGCCTCTAGGCTGGTCTTCTCTGGCCTTGAAGCCAGGGGCCTCCGGGTACAGAGGACAGGATAAACACGATTGATGTGTGTGTGTGTGTGTGTGTGTGTGTGTGTGTGTGTGTGTGTGTGTGTGTGTGTGTGTAAGAGAGACAGAGAGAGAAAGAGAAACCCCTTTCCCACATGCAACCCATAAATGTGCAGGCAGTTTTCCATGTCAGCGTCATGTGAGAACAGTTTCAGTGTGAGATGCTCCAATTTGCTTGCTATGGGGAAATACAGCATAACTTCCACTAAAAATGTCACATTTTGGTTAAGTGAAACACTGTGAAAATGTACAGGAAGCTCTGCATATTCATTACAAATGATATACGTTAGATTTTATTTTATATTTAGAACACTTAACAAGCATATATCACAGATTTTGGGGGCTCTGAAGTGTGTTTTTTGTATATCATTCAACACATATCATTAGCATTCATTTTAGCATATTTTGAACATTTCAGTGTATAATAAAGTGGCAGTGCAGGTTAAAGGACAAGTTCACCCACACGTGAAAATCCAGTCATCATCTGTTCACCCCCATGCTGATGGAAAGTGTGGTGAGGTTTGGTAGTCCGCTAAACATTTGAGCTTCAAAAAAACAGCGTTGTAGCACTCTGCAATGCTTTCTGCAATTCTGCAACACCCCAGTCAACACCCCTTTAAAAACTGAAAATCCTCACTGTAGCTGCTAAGTTAAAAGCGCTAGCAACCCAACATAGTGTCATTTACGTCTTTTCAATCTTGGATCCAAGAGCTTCGAGAGACTTGGAGTACGCTGGGTACGCTTAATTGAGCTAAATTGAGCTAAATTGATTTTATGTTTTAGTTGTTTTTTAAGGGTTTTTTTCATTTCAAAACAAGTCCCCATCTGCCATAGTTGTTTGGGAAAATGTAGCAATGCTGTTTTGCTGTGAAGCTCAGGAAATATCTGTGGACAACGAAAAGTCACCGATGGAGAGTCATGAGGGGGAGTAGACAGTATGTGAATTTTCATTTTTGCGTGACTTATCCTTTAAGGCTACAACAGGAAAGTGCTGAAGGTGCATTTTTTTTCTCGATAAGTTGGCCGAGAGAAGATCAAACCCTGAAGACAATATGGACATATGAAGCTTGGCATCGTTCATATTTCTCTCTCTGCTTCTTATCCCGCTTGTTTCGTCATCAGCTCGTTGGATGCTACTCTTTTGGTTTAACAGCCGAAATATACCACGATCCTCCTCAGCCAATCATATCGCCGCTTGTAATATCAGTGCGAATCATCGCAAAACCACCCCAGTCACCTCCAGCGCCCCGTGTCTGAGCTCACAAGAAGCTTGCTCCTCTTCACATCCTTCCAGATTAATTTTTTATTTAGGGACGGTGCATATTAATGAACACTACATTAAATATGCGCAGAGGCTAGTTTTCATCCGTGGTCCCTCGCCAGGGGTAAAGTTGGCAACCTAAATTACAAAAAAAAACAAGTTGGAAAACAACAATCATAATGTAAGTTATGTCAGCTACAGTGAAAGCGGGTCAAAAAGACATGGGCAGCAAAACGGCCGAGCAAATGACTGTGCAATAAAGCACAGACGAAACAACACGACAACAAGCAAGCACAGACGTGACCTGTGAGTTACAGAACAACAGACACGAGGAAGGACACAAACGAGCAGCCGCTCTCTTCACCCATACACCACGCAGGGCTTCATTTGCTGCTTAGAATACGATGATGTCATGATGGGGTCTCAGAGTGTTCACATGTCTCATCTTTATTGTGCACATGTCAATAACTACTTCTAATACTTACTTAGTCTCTCCTGGTTCAAATCAAGTTGGTAGCTTTTTACATTGAAAAAGAAAAAAAAATCAACCCCAACAAATTAAAAGTCAAATTCGAAGGTCTGTGCTTTCGTCTGCATCACCACGCACCCTTTTTGAATACAAAACACAAAGACGTGTCATAGCTATACATATTTCAAGCGCGTTTAACCTGAATGTTGATTTCATTCCGCGCTCGAGACTCGCGTATAAAAGATGAGAATCTACTCCACCTGAATAACTTAACGCGGCACCGCTGAGAGGTTCGCTGCGTGAAAGTGGCGAGCAGGTGTGAAAAAGAGTGAGAATGAGACACTCAGTGCGACGTGTGGCTCCGAGAGAAAGATGTATTCCGAAGACAACAGATTGAAGCGACAATGCTTAAAGAGCAACAACTGCTTCGATGACACATTGATGAATCTTGTTTGTGATGGCTTCTCCCCTGGAGAGAGGGCCAATGTGGTGCATCACTCTTGCGTCTGCAGAGGGCTTTACCCGCTCGCACTCATTGTCCTCCGCGCCTCCTCCCTGAGACACATTGTTCCACCGAGTCAAATAAAAGCATTAAAGATAATCAGCATAGAAGATGGATAATGTCTTACAATGAGTGCATGTAGAGCAGCCACACACTGCGCTCCGCTGCGGCAACTTGTGCTGCTACGCTAGCACGGAGAGCCGCCATTAGAGGGACCGCCGCCGACCCAGGCGGTACACTCTAACTAGCCCACAGCCGCAGACCCATCTATTCTCAATATGCCACGTTTTTACTCATTTTTTTCCCCAAAACCTGACACGGCAATCTGATGATGAACCAGCCCCATTATTTTCTGTACGCCAGCAGGAAGAGATAGATCCCCGAACGTTGTGCCTTCGTAGAACCAACATTATCCCTCTATGTCAGAGGTGGGTAATATCCTGGCGGTCTGGGAGTCCAGAGGTGCATACGGAATGATGTCATTAATCCTCCAGGGCAGTCTCTCTCTACCTCCAGCTCCCTCTCTCTTCTTGTACAACCGCTGAAAACAGAGCCGCATTTGCATGCTGCATATGTTGCCAGGTGGCTCTGTAGGCTGCGGGTACAAATTAGATTTCCTGACAACAAGGTGTAAGAGAGGGAAGAGTGGTGAGAGCCAGCACTTCTTTCTTTCTTTCTTTCTTTCTTTCTTTCTCTCTTTCCATATTTTGTCTGGTACTAAAGAAGCTTCGGTGATGCAAAATGAACAGAGGTGAGATTGTTGTGGATGGAGGGTTTCAAGAAGTGTTTTTAACTATAAGGATATTTGACCCTTCTCCTACCATCCTTCCAAGGGTACGATGTAGTTTTGGGGTAGAAATTGAAAATATTTACAATACTAATGAGACTCGGAAATATGTATTTTTCCCCCATAAATGAATAAACAAGCTGTTCTCAGAGGAAAATAAGGTCTGCAGAACACTGTTTGAAGCTAGGAAAGTGGCACGGTCCGCCACATATAAACAAAGTAGAACAGCATGAAACTATGTTGTCCTTTAAGGTCATTTTGTTTCAAACAATGAGTTTGTAATTTAGTTTCTTTAGGTATAATCAATCAGTCAGTGAAGATCTTTCTCTTCTGACTCAAATTTCTTTTACAAAACTGCAGTGCACCTTTAAATGAGCCCCCCCAGGTCCTTCAAATAACACACAGTCTCGACAGGAGAGAAAAACGCGGGGTCACAGTTTCACTAAATGGTGACCTATTGATCAGGTGTGGGCAAATGCATCTGAATGAGGGGCCATGCACACGTAGACAAAACAAGACCTTCACCTTGACACCGGACAAAGAATGTCTCCGAATGACGGCTTAAACTTTTCCGGCTGGACTTGAAAGCTGAGAGCTGTGTGCCCGTCTGCTCTGCTTCTACCCCGAGGGGGGGCGTTGTCTGTGTCAGTCATCCCGGAGCTTCCCATGATGCTCCAAAGTGGCTTCACCCACATTGTTTGCCACCATCTCCTGAACAGAGGACAGGAAGGAGCGTCTGTGACATTAACATTCCTCATATTCTTCACGTGTCTGGGGCCTTGATCTCTCTGGAGACAAAGAGAAGGGGCATGGAGGCGAAGACGGTGTTCATTTGAGTGTGACACCGGCACTCGCGAATGAGTGCTTGCTCTTGTGATGTCTACCAGTATCAAAGAGGCAGAGCCTCCTGCCTCGATTCCCCCCAAATTCAACATTCCACCATTATTGATCCATCCCTTCAATTAACGGCCAGGTTTGTCCCCAATCAATTCCTATCTCCCTCCTCTGTTCCTCTATCGGTCTATCTCTCTCCCTCTGCATTCCCCTTTCTTCATTTTTCACATTACCCCCCCTCCCTCCCACGCTCCTACCTCACACCCTAAGGTCTCGGGGGTCACTCCCTCCAAGGTGATTCGTAAACAGCAGCTTGCGGAGAAATCAATACTATATCAACAAGCCACAACGGGCTTTTGCACTTATCCTATATGATCTTTGTGGTAAAGGCCTCCGAGCATCCATCTCCTCCTCTGGTCCGCTCCCTAAGCTCTGTTGCTAAGACAATCAGAAGAAAGGAGAGAGGGATGAAGGGGGGAGGAGGAGGGGCCAAAGGAGGGAGAGGAGAGAGGCAAAGGGAGAGGGGATTGTGCGGGGTCTAGAGGCTCGCTGTTAGAGGAGGGATTTGCTGCTCTGCTGCTTTTAGCTTGATCTGCATCTGATTAAGGAGAGAGGGCAGAGTGTTGTCCTTCACCCCCGTGCTCCCCTGTCCCACCATTATGTACCCTGGCACTGAGATCCATCATCCACCTACCAAAGGCCTGGCTGCCATAGCCTGGGGACTTATTAGACCGGCCCTGCTCTGTTCAACACAGCCCCGCTCTGCATACCATGGAGGGTAAAAAGTCTCTGCTGCTCTAACGTACTGTATATTTACCATGCATCCCAATGACTCAGATCAAATGAAATACATATATGAAACCACATACACTGTATGTATGTGCTGAGTCTAAACTCACAGGATTATTACTGTTCAGGTTCTGTTTTGGGTCCTTCAGACCGGGGTCCTCTTCATCCACTCAAAAACACACTTAACCTTGTTTTATCTGGGTTTTTTTTTGTTTGCAAACTCGCTCCCTTCAATTTGCCCCTTGAGGGACGTATTAAGTATTTTTGAATTGAACTGAATAAACATGATTTTGAACTGCCGACATGTTTTAGAAGTCTGCCGCAGAAAATGACTCACCACCGTCGGCGGCTCTAAAGGATTGTTGACACATTGGATTTTTTACGCTCGACATCTGCAATTGAGATGGCACCATTGCTCCCAAAACCCAAATATGTGTCTTTGTGCATCGAGGATACGGAGCACATCAAACCTTTAGTCGGTGGAGGGGACAGCACACAAAAACTCAACCAAAAGGAGGATTTTTGGATTCGTAGACTGGAAGCATTGAATTATCTTGCTAGATTGTAAATGTAGATTTCACATGTTTTCTGAATGGCTTTCCCCATTTGTACAGTCTTCTGGGGTAGTATGTATATGAGTGTCTACTTTGTATGTTGTATGCATTCAATGTGTTTTCATTCATCAATTTCATTGCTTCATTAACTTGCATATGTTACACCTGGTACTGTGTGTCATTATCTGGGTCATGTTTGTTTGGAGCCCTGATAAAGACCTCATGGTCAAAACATCATGACTGTCTTAGTGATTTAGCCACTACAATAAAGGCTTTTTAATATTTCCGTATATATATATTATTTTTAGGAGTGCCTGGACGGCTTGTGTAATCACCCTTTTTCCCCCTTTCCAACCTACACAATTTTTTTGCCTATATTATATCAAATACAGAAACCAGTCATCTTCACTTTTTTGGCAAATATGCGATTGTCTCACCCTACAGTAAAGGCTTCATATGTTTGTTGAGATGAAGTATTTTATAACATGGCTCCAGTTTTGTCATAATCCTAAAAACTAGCATAATCCTTGTATATAAATCTTCCGACCTTCCTGTAACTTGTGGCAAAGGTCCTGAAGATGAGAATGAAAAGTATAGGCGAGCAGACATCATTGTAAAATTGAAGCTGCTTTTTGGTCATTTTGCCATCTACTTTGATGTATATATTGTTTGAACACTGCTTCTCAGATCATCTTTGCTCAGTTTCCTGGTAGGTGAGCACACCTGCAAAAATGAAAGCCCTACTATTATTTGAACTTTCTGGAAACAAAAAACAGAGGGAATATAACACACAAAACATTAATATTTGTTTATTTGGTGTATCAACGATGCTTCATGGTCATTTCCACATTGTGTCAAAATGTGTAAACTCAGCTTGAAAAGTAAAACATTGTTTGTGAAAGTTAAAAAAAGGTTGAGAGCACCGATGCACAATAGGGATTTTTTTAAAGCTGATACCGATGATAAATATATTTTGTTTAGTTAACCGATAATTAACAATTGAAATAAGAAGTGGGTTATTGCTCCATGAGGGTAAGAAAGGCTCAGATGAAGTTAGCAAAGATGGGTGATTTAACATCGCATAACTCTGAGAAGATGTGCAGTGTTAAATCCTAGATCCTTTCCCTCCTCTCCGACCCCTTGCAGATGAATTGAGCACTTATCTTCTTCATCTTCTCTTTTACTTCTCCGAGTTGAACAGTTGAGGTGCGTACCTTTAAAGTTAGATACAGACAGGACACAAAAAATAATATGAATTTCCCAACATTGGGTCTACAGTTTCTCGGCCCGATAGAATTCATGCATCCCTACTTTCACACATGAGAGAGCAAATGTTGACAAAACCCATGGATGACAAAAAAAACATAAAAAATAAAAAATCAATTCAGATATGCAAATATGTAAAATATTGCAAGATCTAATAGGTGATATATTGTGATAAAACAGTGAGAAGCAGCATTTTGTAATTATATTGAGGGCATGTCAGGGCTGCTCGGAATATAATTTCAGATAAAATCAGAAGCTGTAAATTTCCCTTTGCCTGATTAATATTATTATTATGAACTGACTGTGTCCTTCACCCACACACTTTTCAGAAAGTTTAAATAATTAACTCAAACTCTGGAAAAAGTTAAATTGCGTCACAATGAAAGTTCTGCGTATCGACACCACGACTTGTCTCTACAAGCGTCAGTATGACGATGACGACTTAGGGTTTAATTCAGCTCTCCATCACAAGGTTGTGGAGGATTGTCTCTGTTGTCTGTGCCGTCTCGCTCCCAGCGGGTCTCGTCCAATAAGCCCACATCAAACCCGTCAGACTGAGAGTGAAAAGTGGAGGAGCACGGCGTGTGCAAACATCAATCCTAAATTTCCAGCCTCAATACCATCATGACCTTGGTTTGGAATGACATCTATTTGCTGGCTGGCTGCACACATCTCTTTGCAAATTGTATGGGCCAGGCTAATTTGTTTTTATGCACGTTTAGTCAAGAATGTGATGCCACGTTAGCTTTTGGGAGCACTGCCAATGTGGTGCGGGGGGTTCCGAGTGACAGACAGAAAAAGGGTGATTGAGGATGATTGTCCTGCCGCTTGTGTTGATATATGAAAAGAAAGACCCACTGAACGCATTCTGGAATGGGTTCACGGCAGATAGGAGTCCTTCTGGGACCACCTAAAGCTGAATATCATCGTCTGTGCACGGAAATAAACAATGACCTTTAAAGCTCGAATCCTGGAGTGAAGACAGGTGCTGGGTAGTAGCTTAACAAATCTTAAAGGAGAGTACGCTCATAAAAAAGCCGTGCGAGACATTTTTTCTGTTCTTTAAAAATGAATCATTCCGAGTGAAGAAAATTTATGGACATGAAATATAAACTTGTCAAGCCTGTCGGCTGCACGCTCCCTTGACCTGCCAGCGCAACAATCGCTGCTCCCCTCACCAAACTGAAATGTAAACAGTTCATGCCGGAAAATATTTGCCTTCCTCATAGCTGCATTGACCTCTCAGCTCCACAGAGTCAACCCCGAGCTGTTGTTTCATTATCTCTCTTCAGCACGAAATGGAGCCTCGGATGCCGCTGCTGTCACAAACGCTGCCTCATTACCATCATCAGTGTTTCAAAGCGAGGCCCGTATAGAGCAATCAACGGAATGAGCTCACGCTCACAGGAAAACCTAGCGCCCCTACACATGACCTGACTGTACAGCAAATTGATAATGTACAGTACACGGAGAGCAACCAAACACACACAGATAAGTCTTTATCGCGCACACACATGCACCATGCACACACACACACACCCCCCTCCCTCCCTCCCCACACATGTCCTGCTATGACCAGGGCCTGGCTCACACAGCTGACAAGAAGCTGTCTTCATATTACGTGACAGAAATAGTCCCCGGGGGCCCGCATATATACATGCAGCAGGGTGCTGCTAGGACATACATTCAAGTAAATACTGTCCATAACCTGAGATGTTTTCTTTTCCACATGCCCTGCACGTACGCACATTGGGCAATATGGAAAGGTAATGTGAAAAGGGTCACACACAGATATGGACCTGTGCTCACACACACACACACACACACCTAAAGATAAATGCACATACCGTGCTAACACACACTTGTACTGTACTGTACTGTGAGGATCATGTCAACGTGTCTGCAAAGGTTACAGTCCACAGACATAGTTCACACATGTCTTAATGATATATATGACTGGAGAATGTTCACTGGTCAACATGCCTCACACTGAGCAGAGTGCAGTGAGGTTATTTACCACTGTTAAAACACTGTGTGATCTCTGTCTGTACGAAGAAAACTCAGGGTCAAATCATAAAGTCATGTTTTCACTCAAGCCGTGCAGATTGTTCGGCAGAATGTGCAAATTCTTTGAGACATTAGCCCCTGAAGCATGTGCCAGTACAAGACGTTGAAAAGCAATCAGCCAGAATTTTAAAAAATGCTGTGTCTTTTTTTTTACGTTGTTTTCCAATGTGACATTCTTACAGATTCAAATGAAAGGTTTTGCACTGTAATTTTAGACATCTTTGCAAGTTACAGCCGTCTACAGAACGTCTTGTTCTTATGATGGCCAAATTTCACTCCATGCAGCAAAAAGCCGCAAGGAGGATTTAAACGCTGAGCCTGAATGAGGCATGCACTTTACCAGGAGAGCTATTCATCAGCTTTGTTAAAAATTCATACTTGGTCATCTAACCTCGGAATATGAGCCTACCTGATGAAGGCTGGATGACCAAATCATGAAATGGAAAAAAAGCTGATAAATAGCTCGCCTGGTAAAGTTCATGCCTGCCGGGCTACTGAGGTTGAGAACAAGGGTTCAAATCCTTGCTGTGGCTTTTGCTGCATGGAGTCAAAACTTTGATTGTTGGACGCCTGTGGCTGAAGTTTAAAAGACGTCTAAAATGTTGAACCATGGAAGGATGTCACTTGGACATCACCAGTGAACAATGTAACTTTTTTTTTTTTAACAACGGCAAAGACGTTGAATTTACGTCTTTTGGATATGTTTGTGCTCAGTGGGTGATGCTGAGGGCATTGAAAGCTTTACGTCTAACTTAATGGCTTGCTTTTTTCCCCTGGCTCTCTAAATCAGAGCAGGTTATTCTGAACACGGTAAACTCACTTAATTTAATAAAAGCTATCTGGTGCTGATTTGTTTCACACATAGACACTGTAGAATATGTATTTCTAAAGACCCAGGAATTAAAAACTAGCTTTGCAGCCATCTATCTCAGTTTATCCAGATGGTCTTGTCAGCAAAACATTTGTATATCCATCAAATCCTTTGAATCCAAGCGGTACGGTTTGACCAACAACAACAAAAAAGACTAACAACATACACTGATTTTGTACACAGATGTTAGTAGTAAGTATTGCTATGTAATTATTTGCATTTGTTGCTGTGATATAGCCTATTACACTGTATAGATGAATCTGGTGGCTAGTCTGTGTGTTATGCCATCAAGCATAGCTGCCATCAGCGTCTGCTGCTGCCTGCTGACAGTGACCGCAGCATGATAGGTGATTAAAGACTTTAAACGTAGACCATATTCACATGGTGGCCATTTCCCTCTGACATCACGGTCCAGGTGGGAGTCTGAAAAGTCATACTGCTGTGTTCCAGGTTGTAACACAGAAAGTCTGACAAATCGTTGTCATTTCACGACTTTCTGATTGATCTGCAACTGAAAAGACAATGAATACAGAAAATCTGGAGAGACATTTGGCCATATTTAAAGGTAAAACTACATATTTGATAAATCCCATTAGCATCCGTTAGACAACAGGTAATGTTAGCAGTGAGCCACTTCCTAGCCAACATCACCGTTTGAAAGTGTCACATGATGCATTAGGAATGATGTACATCCATTTTAACATATCATAGCACATCTTGGACACATTGGTTTAAGTCTGGAAGGGAAACATGCTGGATTAATCAAACGTTAATGTTAGCTAGGAATTGGTGGAATGCTAACGTTAGTCAATGAATTATCAAATATGTTGTTTTACCTCCAGATATGGCCCTGATGTCTCTCCAATTGTTCACTATGTGTTGTCTTTTCAGTTGCAGATCAATAAGGAAGTGCCAAAGTTATCATTTTGACCCCAAAATTGTCCATTTGCCACATTTCAAGTGGCACTTAATACTGATGTTACTGTGACAGCTGGCTGGTATTTAATCCATCAAGAAATGCATGAATCACTATACACCAGTTACGTTAGTGAAAGATCAAAAGTATTTATATGCAATTTTGTGTTTTTTAATTAGGTATTCAACTACAGGTCACTCAGAAGGTCAAAATGACTATAACATAATATTAATAAATCATTAATAATTATAATAATAATAATTGTATTTTTGATCCACATCTCTAAAACATTTTGTTCTCTATAGTACATCATGTCTGACAGAGGCACATTGGATCTCATTGTGATCGTTGGGAAAGAGGATAAAATGATTGCCACTGATATTTAAAACTCCGTCTTGTCGTAACACGAACTGCTCCGCTGTGTTTTAGCATCTGACAAGCCTTCAAACTCACGCAGTTATTACTCAAAGTGGACTTCTTAGATCATATTTCACCATCTTACTTGTACCTGTGGCAACGCACCCAACACGGTGCTATTTTTTGTCTCCACGTCAGCTGACTTTGATCAGTCCTGCACACGACTGCATCACACCGCCACGGGACATCTTTGATCTGGAATGTAGGGAAAAAAAAAGTAACTGCCACTTCTCACAACACAATGAAATGTGGTAATTTTTTGTGAGGAATCGGTTGAGCTACTTGAATGAATCCTAACTCGTATCCTTTTGTCCTTGTGTGTGAGAATGCAATGCGTTCTCAGGTCCGAAGATAATAGATGTCCTTTCATGCACGGCAGGCCTGATAGCCACACACTGGCCTCGTACCCTTTGGCAGCCCAAGGCAACTCTGCGCCCACATCAAGTCAAACGTCGGAACAAAAATTTGATTGAAACTGGAATGAAGAGATACAAGAGCATGTGATATGGCTCCGGGGATGGAGTGCAGTTTCGACGCAATCTCACAGACAGAGCGCTATCAGAAATATCAGGTATGCTTGTATAGCCGGAGGTTATTCCATGGGATTAGAAACCGGCATTATCTCTCGGCGCCTTGAATGTGAAAATAGACCACGCTGGGTTTAAGTGTGTGTCAGTCAAAGCACACTCAGGCATGCCATCCAGCAAAGGCTATCAAAGACATCATTTAGTATTCCAGCAGTTTTATGCAAAATGTACATTAATATTCACTATATATGATTCACTGCTTTACATAAATCAATATCGCGGATGAGTCTGGTTCCATTTTTCACATGTTTAGGAGATGATTCAGGGGATGATTCTGTTTGAGGAAGATGGGGAGAAAAACATTATACCCTGGTAAACAGCAGGTGAAAGCTGTTTAAGCTGCAGCGCTGGTTAACACACAACCGGTGAAAAGCTGCTTCCTCACCGAGGATTAGGGACAAGAACACCTACGGAGGTACCCTGCATCCACGTAGCCTGCTCATATAGAGAGGATAAATTGAGTCCATATGTTTATAAGGACTCGGCCTGCTTCCTCCTAGCCTGTGAGGGCGATGGGCTCACGGGCCATTTCTGCATTCAAAAGCCACAATCTTCTCTGCAGCGTCTTCTAATATATTTTTTTTCAGTCTGTTCCGCCGTCTCCCTGTCCTCTAATTTTACCTTCCATCTCGACATCTCTCAGCCTGTCACTGATTCACGCTCACCCCCCCCCTCGCCCCGACCCACAGCTCGTCCGGCCCTCCATCCGTCACTCCGCTGTCCCGAGGCGAGCGGGCAGGAGCCTGGCTGACTGTACAAGAGGTCTTGGAAGGGTGACCACTCCCTGCTGTCTGCTCGGCTCATGTTTGCTTGATGACATGACCGTCCATTTAAAAGGCAAATTGGTTGTGTGTGAGTGTGTGTGTGTGTGTGCAGCGATCTGTCTTTTTTCAGGAAGGTAACGTATTGTTTATGCAGATTTGAATTTTTATTGAATTCATAAGGAGCATAAGCCAGACGCTCTGAACATACACTACTACCGCAAAGACTTGCCAGTCCTTTCCACTGATTCCTCTGTTTTTCCAAACCCATCTCTAGCCGGCCAGATAAAACAGGAAAAATATTTAACATCCATATTTTTCTACTTCTATTCTACGGAGGAGTTTTTGTTGACAGAAACCCAAGGAGGTCATCCACATGCAAAACTCGGCAGCTCAGAGACAGATGTGGCACTGCTGTAGCCACAACTAGCTTGCTGGAGTATGTGGAAATCAAAGTCTATAGAAGATTGACTAACACCTATTATGCATGAGAGGCTTTCACGTGATAATACCCCATCTCACTACTGTATTTCTTCCATGTGTTCAGTTGATTATTTGGTTCTTGTACTCTATTTCCTGCTGCTTGGAAGCTGCAGTGAGAAAAACACGTCTTACCTTCCAAGTTCATCCAGATGGTTCTGAAAGGGTCTCATCAGCCAACTGTTTTGCAAAAGGACACTGGTAAACATCAAAATCCTTTGAATCTGAGTAACAAGGTCAAGAAACTGATGCCAGCGGCAAGTAGTTGTTAGCTTCAGCATAGGTTGCTTTGACATTAAACTGCTGTAGCACCTCGTTGGCGTTAAAATACATTTCCAACCACAACGCAAGTGCCTTTTAGAGGTATCCCTAATTTTTTATTATATGCTAGCTGAATCAATGAACTTGGTGGTTATGGCAAACTTGTAGCTTCCCATATTATACTGTTGTTTTCACACAGCTGTCAGAAGTCCAACAACAAAACAACTGTATTTGAAATACATTGCCCCAAGCCCATCTGTGGTCCTGAATTTCAGCTGTCTAAAAGTCCCTCTACTGAGAGCAGGCTGTTTCTGTGCCTGCACCTTTAAATGCTAATGAGCTCCATCTGTCAACGCCTGCCTTGCCTGCTACATGCCCCTCTCAGAGAGACGATGGCGCTTACGCTAGCGGTAGCATGCGCTAATGTTATGGTTGATATAACGCTATGGCTCGCCATGCTGTCATTCAACCATACCAGTTTGACCCAGAATGGGACCCAGAAGGAGAGGCTCCTGAAGAAGTACAGACTCTGCGGCTGCAGCAGGACGTTTCAGAATGGTTAGTTTGTCTGAATTATGCTAGTTTGTTCGTATGTGTTGTTACAGTTACTACCATGTAACTAATGGCTAACAGCTAGCAAAAGCTATGTTTGTCTCCAACAGTCTCCAAACCTTTGGACACTGTTCGCATCGTCTCTGTCTCCAGTCTGCACATGTTTCCAGACTTTTTACTGTGACAACCAAGCTCCATCGGAATAATATTAACATCAAACTCGCTTCAAACGCCATTGCATAGTGGACCGAAGCAGAGCTTACTAGTTAGCCAATTTCCAGCTGACTTCACCATACTCGTAGGAAACTGTAAATACTATCAAAACGTGCCGACACTTACCTGTGGCTCGGTTGCAGTTGCTGGGTCCCGTATGGTTGGGACTGATCCTTTTATGAGGGTCAGTGTCGAGGCAAAACCAGCTTTGTACTGACCCTCGTTTACGCTACGTAACGAAAGGAGCTTCGCTGCTATGTTCACTAGCTGATCACAAATTATGTCTGCTGTGGTGAAAAACAAAACTGTGAGAGTGAGATATAGTAATGTTGTTTCTGCTGTGCTTATTTTTGTATGTACTGTGTTGCTTTGCGAGCGTCTTTGATATCAACCCAGCAATGTCATCTTGGACTAACTGCTATTTTTGGTTTGATATAAGCTGTAATTGTCTGTTGCTCAACAGGCAAATGAGGTCTTCAAAGTAAGGTGAGTGCTGTGCGTGCTCTAATGAGATATGACATCATCAAACTTGCATTATAGCTGATTCAACGTTAAGGTTTTACTCATATAATGTTCTGTCCCATGCATTGAGTCAATATTTACTCTTTCCAAGACAACAACCTTTCCTTGACTTAAGCAATTTCTTTGAATTGCAGTAACATAACCATAAAGACATGAGTCATGCTTTAGTTTCAAAGAGCAGACACTGTAGAGAAAGTTTGCGCTTTACAGATATGCTTAGTGCTAACACTTTACATTGGGTGATATGTTGTTTTTTTTTATACCTTTTCCTCATTTTGTTGATAGTAATTTTAGCATTAGCTTTCTTTTAAAACATGTTCGCTGTAGAAAAGTTTTTGTATATAATGTCTTTTTTAACAAAGTTCATCTGAAATCAAATCAACAAAATCTGGTGTAATTATTCAATAGAATGTGTGGTGTGCTTGCAAACTAAAGTTACTGCACAATTCGGTATTTGTAGGGTGTTTAGCATAAGATGTTTGTAAAAAAACACAGTCAGGCAACTTCCACAAACTTTGTCGCCACACAAACCAGTTGTATGGTGAATCCAAAGCAATCACTGCAGTATTCTTGAACAGAACAGGAGGACCGAACGATCTGAGTGAATCTGCAACTGCTTTAAAACATAAATACAAACATTAACAGACAAAAACCCATGTTTACACACAAAAAATGTGTGTAAATTGTAGTTAGCTGGTACAAAGTGAGCTATTTAATTGCCTCTCTATCCGTGTGTGTGTGTGCATATGTTGACCTGTCCCTGTGTCTGCTTGTATTATAGACACTGCTGGACACAGCCATGCATAGACTTACAGTCAACGCTCTTTTCTCCATCAGCACTGATCACTCTCTCTCTCTCTCTCTCTCTCTCTCTCTATCTCTCTCTCTTTCTCACACGCACACACACATACACACATATCTAGGTCAAGGCAGCCAGGGGTAATGGGAAAAGCCTGAGGCGTATCTGCCAGGCAAATGATCTTATGAAATGATTAAAGAGTGGTTTCTCTCACTGAAGGCGCAGATAAAACAAGAGAAGTGGTGCATATGCAGGTTTACCGGTATGTATATGTGTCCGTGCACATGTGTTTGTGCATGCGAGCGAGGATAATCCAGGCTCAAAAGGTTCCCAGGGAAGAGGCAGTCCGGGGCGGCGTGGCGGTGTAGTGGCTCGAGAGAAGATCTTTGAATTGGAAAAATAGGTTAAAACCCACATAAGTTATCCTGAAGTCCCTCAGCAAGACAAAAAAGGCCAGACCACCTTCAGGGGTGTTGTGCTGTACCCTGCATCTCTCTTGGTTGTGTGCTCATATCACTTTCACCGTGTTTCCAGACAACCATGCATTGTACCATACCATGGAAATTGTATTTTGTATAGTGACGGTGAGATTTTTAATACAGATTTTGATGAACAGCATGGGCCAAGGGAAGACTTTCTGCTCTGATGAAAGAGTGTGAGGACTTACGGTGGAAGTGGACAAGACGTGTAATATCACCTTTTCTAAACCAACAATAAGAGAACCTTGAATAGTTTAAAGATATAATATGAAAGGATTCTGTATTCAAATAAAAATAACAAGACCTTTGGTATATATTTTGTTGAGCTGTGTAGTTATATTATCCCAATCGTATCCAACTATGTTCAAACTAAGAGAAGCCAACAGTTTAACTCAAGGTAGCAGTGTTTTTCATTTGATCACCAGCTCCTACTTTCTGGATACGGAGGTCAGCTAACAAGACTAAATTTAGCATGAGTAAAAACTTTACACTGTTACCTAATTACTGCCTGAGTCACATCGTTTAACTACTCCCGTCAGATCATGAGTGTTTACTCACTCTAGACAACCTGCTGACTGCTTTACAGTAACTTAGCTATGAGCAAGCAAGCAATGGCGCACGTCAAAGGTGTGTGACTCTGTGTGTTTAAGCTAAGGTCAACTCTGACTCCATTCAGCACTCACCAGAAGCTCTCTCTTTTTTCCCCCTTGTCCTCTCTGTGATGTCCTCTGTGTAAAGTGCTTTTCTCCTCCAGCTCGGGTCAGCAGTCAACATTTCACCTCTGCAGATTGCTGCTGGAGTCAGGTTGATAAACAGGAGTGAAGATAAACCCACTCTGTAGTCCCTGAAGTTTAAGAGCCATCTCTGACCTCTCTGTGGGTAAACATCTCAGGATCAGAGCAGTATCCGATGTGACTGCGGGTGTTTATTCCACCAGGAGGTGTTCTTTTGTTTTTGTTTTGTTTTGTTTATCTTACAGGGCAAAAATGTTTGACATAATCTCAAGTCCTTTCTTCACGGATCGGATGCCATTGTGTGTGTTATCAGCGCTGGTTGCCAATTCTCCGCCGACGGTGATTCACACAGAGCGCATACCCGCCTTAAAGATGAACCGTTGTGTAATTCACACAGAAAGCCGGCGTTGCGGCTCTTTAAGAGGTGTGACAGTACACGTCATGATGTGTGTTTTCAAGATGTTTCCCCGGTGTCCCTCCTGTCAATCAAAACATTATAATGTGTTGTGATTGAGATTATGACACACCAAACATCCTGGAAAGTGACAAAGTTACTTTTTCCCTCTAAATTACATAATCGCCATCAGTAAACTGGACACTGTATGACTCCCGCACTCGCAGGGACGGAGGCTGTTTTCCTGGGGAAAGTTCACTGAAGTCTCGGTCCGGAAGGCTGGTGACAGACGCTGTTTTTCGGGAAGAAATGTGACCAAGAGTTGGTAGGATGGGCGGGAGGACAGATGCTTCTCCACGTACAGCTGTGGTATTTTTTTCCTCATATAAGTTGCCGAAGACAGTTACAGTTACTGGGCCCTATTTTGACGATCTGAAACGCAAGTGTCAAGCGCAAAGCGCAAGTAGCTTTGTGGGCGGATCTCAGGCGCTGTTGCTATTATGCCGGCGGGATAAATGGCTCTTGCGCCCAGCGCAAATCTAAAATGGGTTGGTCTGAAGTAGCTGCATTAGTCATAGGTGTGGTTTGGGCGCAACGTTCAATAAACCAATCAGAGCGTCATCTCACATTCCCTTTAAGAGCAGGAGCGCTTGTTCCATGGCGGATTGCTATTATGATGGCGCATTTGCCAGGCGCACACCAGGAGCGGTTCACAGCCAAGGAGACCGACGTTCTCGTCGGGGCTGTTAAAGACCGAGAAGTGGAGTTGTATGGGGAGAAATCCATCCAAACTAATTTTGGTTAAACGGGCGTGGGAGGAAATTGCCATAATTTTTTCTAAGCCTGGCATCCCCATGACATCGCACATCGGGAGCAGTGCGCACGGGCCGAGCAGTGCACAATGGCCAGCTGATGACGGAGCAACGCAGACACCAAGGTGCAGAGGATCCAGACCCGCTACAAGCCGTGGCAGCATTGTCAGACCGGACCGCACTGTCCGGGATGCGGCAAGGTATTAATGCCCGTCTTGACCGGGTGGCGATGTTGCTGCTGCCTCTCAGGCGCATCGCC
>CAEMYA010000115.1:2895229-2922731 GCA_903131615.1 Diplodus sargus
CCGAGTTGAAAAGTTGTCTGTTTTCACTTCAAAGTATCGGTGCACCCAAATTACAAAAATACATATTTTTACACTCACTGTGCTTCGTGGGGTATCCACCCATGCAGAAGCTGTATTTTTGCCTCAGTTTGCCAGTTTTGACATGTCTGCCTGTGTGTCATCTGCTTCCAACCAGTTAGAATGGAGGAGAAGGGAACTTTGTTCGTGGTGCTCGCAGCATTTCTTCTCAACAAAACACGGTTGTTTCAAGGGGATTTTTTCTTCACCAGAAGGTAGTTCCAGTGAAAAGTGCTGACAGGATGTTGTGAGGTCAACTCGGATGGTTTTTAACATTTAGACAATAACTTTGAATTGAGACGATTCAGATACGTAGAATTCATACTTGTCAAAGAGCTTCTAGTTTTGCCTGGAGGCTGACAGTGACACAGACATTTTCACTTTTGGCAGGCTGATGAACAGTTTCAGCCCTCCTTCTCTTTTATTTGCCGAAGGAACCGGCTCTATTGCAAAGTGCTGACAGATATGCAAACAAGCAGAATATGTGTTAATGACTGCTAGCTTAGTGTGTGAATAGCAAGGTGTTGATTAGTGCCGTTGCAAGCTGCTGTAGCAAAGACAGGCCTTGCCCACCGTGGTGAGTTATAGCGCACACCCTCGGCCAATAATAACTAACTTCTGTCTGCAGCAACGGCTCCCACAGTCACTTCTGCTCTTGTCCTGACAGAGGCGATGCTGTCTTATTGCAGAGCTTAAGTTGCCTCCGGGCTGTGTGGGGAAAGAGGGGGGAGGATAAATGAGACCCTTTCGGACAGCGGTGAAGTGACCCACATGTTTTTATCTGGTCATCTCTCCATCTCGCCTCTTGTCTTCTCTCATTTTGTTCTATTTCCCTACTGGCCATCTCTCTCTTCCTCACTCTCTCTCTCTCCCCTCCTTCGCCTCTTGTGCTCACGCCCCACACCAGCGGTGTTGCCACAGTGACAGCAGACAGATGTTTGATGCCACTTTCGCAACGACGAAAGACGCAGGGCAGGAAGTGGAGTGCACACATGCAAATTTATACACCAACATACCGAATGCACTGCACAGTGACAGCTGCACCGCGCTTTTTGTGTTTGTGTGTGTGTGTGTGTGTGTGTGTGTGTTTATGTGTGTGTTTGTGTGTGTGTCTCTCTCTCTGTTATATGCAAAGCACTTCAAGTAGATTTTTCACACAAACACGTATACACACACATACACATACATCTCCGGTGCCCACATCAGAAGAGAGAGGCTGTGTGGCTGCTGCCGGTGTCACAGGATCACCCTCGCCACAGATGACAAACAGATATAATCAGCTCTCCAGAGACCCATCCTGCTGCTGCCACAGTCATTACAGCTGGACTAATACATACATCAAACAATCAGAGGCCACTGGCCACTACACTATACTCGCACATGCTCACACAGATATAACCGCTCCATATTTAACACACATATGCATGCGCGCACGGTGCTATACACATAATTGCACGCGCTGTCAACACTCATTGTCGTCGCATCAACACATATCTCATATCAAAGGAGCTGTCCCTCTGACCCTCCATGGCACACGGACCAGAATAATCGCATAATCTCCAAACTAAGGAGCCACATACATATCTAAATGACTGGCTGGGTCGTCCTGTCATTCCTTCACTGAGGATTTGCATGTGTGTGATGTATTTAATACTTTCTCATGGCTGATCCAGCGCACCATAATAACACAGCATGTGAATCAAGCTAAAGCAGACCTGGGGCTGATTTATAATCTCACCCTGGCTGGAGGCTCCGTCTGGGGCGTTTGAAGTGTCTGTGTGTATGAATGGATGCACATAGATACAGATGTAGGTGTTTATGCATGTGTCTGTGGGTGGATGAAGACGTGCGTGTGTGTGTGTGTGTGTGTGTGTGTGTGTGTGTGTGTGTGTGTGTGTGTGTGTGTGTGTGTGTGTGTGTGCATGTGTGTGTGTGTGTGTCGGGGGGTTCATCCGTCTGATGCATGTCGTCTAGACAACATTTGTGCCCTGCGTCCGAAAGGGGTGATTGTCTTATGCAAATGAGGCCACGCTAGCTGTGACATGTCGTCCAGCATGTGGGTCATGTGATGGGAGAGAGCAGGGCGAGGCAGTGACGGTTGATAGTCTGCTTTTTTTTATTTATTAGCGCGGCCATTGTTCAGCATCACCTCGTCAGGCACTGAAGACACTGGGTGGTATTCAGGCCAAGAGAAAGACTACAATGTGGGATTTGTCGCAACCTTTATGTTGGTTTATGAGCCTAACACATACAAAAACCTGTCTGACTACATAGAAGGCAATGGAGATGAATTATACATACACGTTTTCTTAAAGGGTTGGTTCACACAAATGACCAAAGACAGATTGTCTTCCTTACTTTTAGCAAGCGTCCAGACATGCAGACAGTTTGGGTTTCATACATCCAACTTCTAAGATATAGTGCCATACCGTATAAGATCTGTACTGAAGTACCGACATGACTGAAATATTACTTGATTACAAGT
The DNA here is from genome assembly GCA_903131615.1 of Diplodus sargus. Classification (NCBI taxonomy): domain Eukaryota; kingdom Metazoa; phylum Chordata; class Actinopteri; order Spariformes; family Sparidae; genus Diplodus; species Diplodus sargus. The sequence continues at coordinate 2,897,772 of CAEMYA010000115.1, forward strand.
AAAACTACTGGAATTAAAGAAATACTTAGGTGAAAGCACAAAGTATTCTTCTCAAATGATACTCAGAGAATAAGGAGCTTTCTAACCGCTGATAGCAGGCGTTCAATCAAATCTGTGACCTCCAAAACTTCAGTAATCACTCACAGCTTCGGTTGTGCTCTGCTCAGTGGTCAAGGTCACCTGTCTAAACCTGGGCCGGCTGTCGAGTCAGGGCTTTCATCGGCATGTTTCTGCCTTATTGGCTACAAAAATGGGGATGAAAGGTTTAGAAATTATTTCAAATTGTACTGAATCGCAATTTTACTAAAGTAATTAATTAGATCATACGGTGTAATGCATACTTACGTATGAGTACCATCACAGACTCTTAAGAGATACTGATAAAAATAAAAGTATCCAAAACAAAAGACTTAATACAGTAATTTGAGCAGATAGAATTAGTTACTTCCACCCCTGCTCTAAACCTTGTAGCTTCAAACACCTTGCTGAGTTTGCAGTAGACTTTAAGATGACAGGTCAAAGTTAGGGACTGTCTCAAAGTGGCCAAGATCGATTTTCAGAATTTTGCCCATCAGACACATCGGTCCAAATTTGCATTTGTATGGGCAACTTCCCCTTATACACAGTTTCTACACGCAATCAGTCTCGTGACGGAGAGAACTTACACTTTCAGCCAATTCATGCGAAAGCAGCCTCTGCACATACATAACTCTACACGGGGAAGCTCAAACATTCAACTGCAGGAGCAAGAAGAAAAACACATTTTGACTGGAAGGGGACTTTAAGGAAAAATAATGCAAGATGGCCCAGTGCCATTCTGACTCCTGTTCTGTTACTAAATGGAGCATTAACATTTGTTATTTAGAATCAGTTTGCACTTTTTCAAGTATGGATGGGTTCAAATACAAATTATGTTTCAGTATAAAAATAATTTATATACATTTGATGAGTAAAAATGGCTGCAGCAACCACATTTAACAGCTAAAACTTTTGGTTACTTGGCATAAATCATACTACAGATACAAATAGAGTTGTTTTTGTGAAATAAGCAACCCTACTATCTGCATGACTATATAATCCCAGAGTAATTTTGGGGAACCAACCCTGTCGTGTTTCTCCTCTTCAGTATGTGTGCATTTAAAAAAAAAAAAAAAGACATGTAAAGATCTCAATTCAAGGCTGACACCAACATGTTGGGTTCTGTCCCTGACCACGCTTGAGCAGCATTTAATATAGATAATGATGAGGCCTCATGTTGAGCACTGTGGGATGCAACTCCTCTCCATCCCATCACACTCTCTGCGCCCTTTCCACCAAATGTGGCAGCCATTTTCTTGTAGCTCCCAGTCAAAATGCCCTCTTTAATTATGGAAAGCCAGAAAGGGCTGCGGTGGAGAAGGGAAACACTGTAAGGGATAAAGTCGGAGGGGGTGTTCTGGGGATGGTGGGGAGCAGTGCGGACTTGACAACCCAGGGCAAAAATCGTGTGAATGGATTTCAAAATAGATGACCTGCATGCTGATCTCGTGATCTGTGCCTTCCAGTCCTTCCTAAATGCAAGCTTTTTACTTCTCATCTCACTCTCATCATTTGCTCTGTTTTTCTCTCTTTCTCGTATAGAAATCCCCCCCCCCAACTGCCTCACATGACACAGCCCGGGGTATTATCATAGGATATGTCCAGAGGTCCATGCTGACCCCTGACCCCGGTCTCTGGGATAGAAGGGGGCCCCGTTCTCTGCCTGAGCATAAAGAGTGGCGGGGCCAGCGGCGGTATTGTTGGAGGGGGCTGCTGACTGACAGGTCATTTTTCACCCATTGTTTTTTTTTCAAACAGCAATTTTATCTTGCAAAGTAACGCCTTGGCAACCATGAAAAGTGTAGCTTCAATGTGCTTGTTATTGTTATGTGATGATCCGATGTCATCCAGAGTAGAAAGGTAGCCAAGGATTTCTCCAGGGCCCGTTTCAAAAAGGTTCTTTCTGTTGAACATGAGCAGTATTTTCCTAATTTGTTACTGTCTGCCCTTCTAATGTTAATGATAGAGAGAAATGAAATGTGAAAAAAAATGAATAGCTGTGCAATATTTCCAGACCTCTCTGTAACACAACCAAAAACAGAAATCCAAACCAAGCAACACAACATATTTTTCACATGTTGGTTTACTTGGGGTACTCGTGTGTTTACAACTGTGGACGCACCAACGCGAGGCTCTCCGTCTTCTGCTGGTATCTGGCGCTGAATCAAAGCAGGGGGGAATGAGACGCGCTCCAAGTTTTAAATTGAATTTCATGCCGGATTAGTGGCACTTCTCTAAAATGCATGTGAGCCTCCCCTAATGATGCGCTCATCTTCGCACTCCAGAGACACTCTGCGTACGTGTGTGTGTGTGTGTGTGTGTGTGTGTGTGTGTGTGTGTGTGTGTGTCGTGGCCAATGGTTTGCATGTTTTCTCTCGTCAATTAGCGCAAGCAGACTGGTGGCACATAGCAGATATGTTTGCCTTATCAGTGGAAGTAATTGCTCTTGTTGGGTTCGGTTGGTGGACTTCATCAGAGTCTGTACATATTATGACAGGGAGTGGTTTTCATTCTAAACCCCCTTTTATATTCAACAAACAATGTCAGATGTTTGTTTTTGACCTACGATGACTGTCTGCAGCGCTGAAAGTTGCATAAACTTGGCTGCTGCTCAGTCAAATTCTTCATAAATTGAATCAAATCTTGAAAGCACACACTCAATGTCTTGTCCTCCCTCCTCCCTCCTTCTGTCCCTGGTCAGGTCTGGTGGGTCCAGGCAGCCTTGGGTCTATCTGTCCTTTGCCATGTGTCCTCTTTAGCACTGACCCATGCTGGAGGAGCAGGGACTGGGGCCTGGAGGCTGAGGTGGAGGAAGAGGGAAGGAGGGTGTGTGCGTGCACGCGTGTGTGTGTGAGTGTGTGCGTGCATGTGAGTGAGGAGGAAGGGGGGTTGGCCTCAGCTAGAGGCAATGGGTGAGCAGAGGGCAACAGTGTGGGGGTTGAACCATGCAAGCCTCTCCTTTCCTTCCATCCACCACTCCACCCCTCCCTCGTGATCCTGGCCTGAATGACATGGATGAATAACAGAGATGTGCAGCGGTACAGGATGCCCTGCTGTTGACCCTGGCTGCTCTGACCAGGCCAGGGACAGTGTGTGTGTGTGCGTGTGCATGTGTGTGAGTGTGTGTGTATGTGAGTGAGTGTGTGTGCATGTGTGTAGAAAGTTTCAAATCTGCTTTCATGTGTGCTCAAAGTGTGCATATACACTATCCAGTGTCCATGCGTTCATGTCTTTGTGTGTGCTCACATATCCATATTTGTCTGTTCATGCATTATTATGTGTGTGCGCGCGTGTGTGGCCAGCAGGGGAAAATAAACAATGTGCTCTCCTTGTCAAAGGCAAGGCCCCAGGGCTGTGGAATATCTCGGACACAGCTCACACAGGGAATTAAATCAAGCAAAGGAAGAGGGAGAAAAAAGTGGCTTCACTCCATATGGCACATGGCTGAAGCATGTCACTGTTAATGTGCACATGCAGGCTTCTGTGTGTGTTTGGGGGAGAGGCTGACATTCATTGGGATTTTTTGCAATTTGTGTATTGATAATTATCTGCAAGTCTTGACTTCGGTGGATGCCTAACTGATCGTATATTCACATCTGCGCCAGTACATTTATAGAATCGTTTTTTTTTTATGACACGCACACACGCACACATGCACAGATTTGCAGAGTTTATATCCTTCACTGTTTCTATCGTGTAAAACTTTCTGACAGCTAAAGTGCTGGAAAGATATGAACTCCTAGTGTGTATGTGTGTGTGTGTGCGTGTGCGTGCGTGTGTGTGTGTTGTTCTTTGATCTGCAGATATTGTGCTGGGTCAGAATGTCTTCAACAGCTCAGAGGGAGGGAGGGAGAGAGAAAGTGAAATAGAAAGAAAGAAAGAAAGAAAGAAAGAAAGAAAGAAAGAAAGAAAGAAAGAAGTCAGATATCACATGTCCCTCGACGGAGAACCAAAGCCTTCAGGACGAACTGATAAGTGTGAATGGAGGTGATAAAGTTGTACAGATGTGTGAATCTGCACTGCAAACTAGTCACGTCATCAGATCATATTTAAAGATAGACAGCAGGGAAGGGAATACTCCAGTTTATTGAAGCGAAAGTAGCAACATCACACTGTCAGATCCAAATCTACACACTGAATATTAAAAGTATTCAGCGCGAGAAAAAAAAGACCTTTATGAGTGTAATACTGTTATATCTCATATTTCATTACAATTAATTATGTGTAAGTAGAATGTCTGTTGTAGCAGGTTGAGGCAAAGCTAATTTAAAAATGTGTGTATACTGTTGGTGGTGTGATCACATTTTCTAAAAGCTCACCATATGTTTGCTCTTTGTAAAATAGTAAATAAATGAGAGGGGCGCTATGTTGTTTTGGAGAAGAAATTCAAACTCTATATGTTTACATTATTAGTGATGTAATAGTACAAACTCAGAAACATTTATTTCTTCCATAACTGAATAAACTTGCTGTTCTCAGAGGAAAATAAGGTCCCAGAACACTGTTTGAAACTAGAAAGGTGGCAGGGTCCGCCACATATAAACAAGGTAAAGCAGCATGAAATCATGTTGTCATTTAAGGTCATTTTGTTCATTCAGTTTATCCAGTCATGAAAACAGAGAAAGGTTGTTTCCTTAGTTTGTTTAAGCATTTAAAAAAAATCAGTAGATGAAGATCTTTCTCTTCTGATTAAAATGTCTTTCCAAAAACTAAATAATAAACCTTTAATTTAAAAAAAATAAACAAACAGATAAATACATTAACGGTGCACTCTGTGGTTTGGAGGAAGAAGTTAAATAAACAAACTCTTTTTGTTTTCATGACCGAAGAAACAAACTGACCTTAAAGGACAACACAATTTCATACTGTTTTACTTTGTTTATATGTGGCGGACCCTGCCACCTTTCAAGCGTCAAACAGTGTTCTCGGGACCGTATTTTCTTCTGAGAACAGCTTGTTTATTCAGTTACAGAACAACATAATATTTCTCTGTTTGTATTATTACCTCATTAATATCGTCAATTTAACCTATTTGATTTTCTGAATTTCTTTTCCAAAACTACGAACTTTACAAACTGAAATGGAAATCAGAAAAACTCAGGTAAATAGCACGCAACTCAAATTTTATACTCAAATGCAGCACTTAAATACATGTATTCCACTGCAGAGAATAAAACAGAATATACAGTCAGCTCATTGTGCACATATGCTCAGTCTATTCCAGAGCACGTTAACAGGCATAAGCCATTTGAATGACTGTGCCAGGAAGCATTATGTAGCTGGATGGTGCTGTGAATGAGCACTTGAAGTGCTCCTTATTGCACCTAAGAGGCTGAGCAGCAGGCTAAAGGTGCTGACTGAACTCAACATTTTCACGGCAAAATGCAAACCATTCTTTTTCATTTTTCACGAGTATACCACGTATCGGTTTGCAGAGAGCAGTGAGTGTACTGCTACACCAATATATGTAATATTACATATTAGTATCTTTAGTATTATTAATATTACTTTCATTATAATATCAAAAAAAATATATACAAATACATTGTGTTCCATTGTGATCTATTAGAAACCACTGATCCCTATTCCCTGCTACTGTACTACATGTACTGCCACTGTAAACCTTACTGTGTGGTCCGCTGATTAATGGCACAATAAAGACGGACATTTCCGACAACTGCGCTGACACGTGCGGCAGTAACGATGCTATGCAAATTTGCAGCAATCAATCTTGGCACAGAAGTGGTTAAGTTTCAGAGGGAGGTGGAACAAAAAGCCAGCCATATTGGCGGTGCTGTCTGCCAAGTGGTAGTCATGGCCCCTGCCCAGCCCTCCTATTACGAGGCTGGCAATAAGTTGGCCTGCCCGCTGGGGAAAACAGGGAGCTGACACCAGGAACATATGCAGCAACACCTGATTGCTGTGCCGCTGCCGCGGACCTGGCTGCCAGAGAGCACAAACATGTAGGTTCAACACACACACACACACACACACACACACACACACACACACAGTGCTGGAGGGGGGAGATAATGTAGCATGTATTATAATGATATGTCCTTACGATCTGAATGAACCTGTGCACGATATAAAAAAGACAAACGTGTGGACTATCATGCGTTTTTTTACTCATCATCACTCATGCTACCCAAGTAGCCCAGTGGAGCACATGCGTGCACAAACACACACGCTCTGACTTACACAGTAAACCCACTGGGGATTAATTTCCTTACTCAGGGAGAGTGTGTATGCCAGGCTTGGCTGGTGTGCCAGTCGCCCGCGGTGCACCACACGCTGCCATGCTGTGCCAGCAAACAGCACTGATGCCCTCCATTTGCAGTGTCACATATATCAAATGCATGCTGCTATCACTTAGCCCTCAGTAGTCTGAACCCTGCCCGCCCGCCTGCCTGCCTCGCTGTGCAAATGTGTGTGTGTTTGTGTTTAGCATCTGGTTTCACCCGCCGCCATGTACCCCGATGGATATTTGATTGACGACGGTTGGGTATAATGCCATGATTGATTGTGTGGAAATCAGAGTGAATGAAAGTGTTCTCGGGATTATCTGTGACCAGACGCTCACCCGGCTCTGCATCAACACAAACTGACACTTCTTGGGATTTTATTTCCCGCCATTTTATAGAACTTTAAACCGTATCACACACTCGTGACCTTCTTAATAATCTCACACACGTGCTAACACACACACACACACACACACACACACACAAATAACTTGCCCGCGGATGCACGAACACATTTTAAAATTGCATACAGATTTTCTACCTCTTTGGCCGGTAAACCGCAGTCAGTACATCATTATGGAGCCATGTGTGGTAGAGGGGAGAAAGCTAGAGAGAGGAGGAGGAGGAGGAGGAGGAGGAGGAGGAGGAGGGTGGGGGAGTTGTTAGAAACTAGGCCCGCATTGTCCGCTCCCTCTCAAAAGGCTTTTTTACTGTTGTTCATGGTCACGTTCTGAACTGGATGCGACCCTACAGGTGTCCCTGCTCTCTAAATGTGTTCCCCAGACCCTTCACCAGCCCCCTCAAGCCGCCCGTCTGTGACCCCTGACCCCGCAGACCCCGGGAAGTATGGGTAATGGCAGGCTTGTCAATAAAGTTCAGGGTCACTAATAGACTAGCTTTGTTCTGCAATGTCAGCCTCGAAAAAGGAAAAAGACGAGGGGGAAAAAAAATAAATAAAAAAAATCTCCCTCTAACCCGCTATCCTTATAACGTATCTGGATCTATTCAAATTAAAAATGGGTGCTTTTGATTGTAAGCCCCCCCCCCCCCCCCGCCTCCTCCCTCCTGCCCGCCTGCCTCTCCTCATCTTCTTCCATCTTCTTGCCCGGCTCTCCTCGTCTTTAACTCCAAAGAGGTGCTTGTGCGTTGGGCTAAAAGGTCTTAATGTGTCTGCATTCATGGAGCCAGACCATAGAAGGCTGTTTTTAACCCTGTTTACGGCCTTGCATCCATTTGGCCAGGAGTCCTTCACTCCGCGTCCCCCCCACCACCCCACACCCAGCCCCTCCATATATCTCTCCATTTTTCAACCTCCTTCACTCTCTCTTGCTCTCTTTCTCTCTTCCACCCACATCCCAATCCCTTTGTGATAGGATATGAATGCACTTTGCTAGTTGATAATTACACTCTCCTTCTCTGCCCTTCTCTCTCTTTCTGACAGTGGGATCCACAGGCAGTCCTTATTCAGCCAGTAATTTGCCTGTCCTCCTCATTCATTGAGAAGGTACAAATTATCCCTCACACGGGCACTGGCTATTCTCCCTCTCAGCCGGTGTGATGAGGACTGCACTAAAAAGAAAATAGCCAAGAATATGCACTTTGTATCTGCTCTAAGTGTAATTTGAAAAAAAAAAAAAAAGAAGAAGGGATTTGTTTTCATTCAGAAAGTACAGATTTCTAGTTAATATGGAAGGCAAACGGGAAGCAGTAATGATGAACTCGCCTAATTGTATGGCATTTTACAGTATGAAATTAGATAATGATGCTACAGGCCGCTCTCAATAGAATTGATTTCAAACAATTTGTTTTGACTGTCTTACATCATATCCATCACAAACTGTTTGACTTAAATGCGCAGTACGTAGGTTTTTTTAATCAGAAAGACAGAGATTTCATTTTGTATGCCTAAAAAAACTAAATAAAGAAACTCTCTGTTTTCATGACTGAATAAACTGAACAAACAAACTGACCTTAAAGGACAACACAATTTAATTCTGCTTCACTTTGTTTATATGTGGCGGACCCTGCCACCTTTCTATCTTCAAACAGTGTTCTGGGGACCTTATTTTCCACTGAGAACAGCTTGTTTATTCAGTAGTTGAAAAAGTATATATATTTATGAGTTTGTGCTACCTCATTAATAATGCAACTATTAAATGTTCTATTCCTTGACTACATAATGCCCCTTTAAGCGCAAAAATTACAGTCGAAACCGCAGTCAGCCATCTTGAGACGATTTCCGGCTGCACAGTGTCCAGGCTCGGGCACATTTGGCCATTTGCTCCTCATCGCCTTCTCATCAACACCCATAGCTGAGGTCTCACCGCCGACCCAACTGTGTTTAAGCCTCGTCCAAAATAGTCCGAGCGACAAACAGATAGTTAGCAAATGAAAGGATCCCACGACAAATTACTTACAGGACTCTGGCTTCTTCTTGCGAACATATGTGTCTGCAGCCATTTATATCGCCTTTATGAGTGTATAGTTCCGTCAAGATTTATGGCTGGATATGAATTGCATTACAGTATAACACCCTTCAAGTCTGGAGTGTTTTGAATCCCGAGAAAGGGGTTGGTTTATTCCAGCATATCTGTGTGAATTTAATTACAAGTGCTTTGCTCGGTTAAAAAGTAAGACAGCACCACGGGCCATTTTGGTAATTTATTTATGGGCTGCGTTGGCAGGGTAGAGGAACCTCATTGGCTGAGAGCAGGGTTCGAGCAGCCGGTGGCGATTACAGGGCAAACGTGACCACTGGACAGACAACGACTGGCCCTGGGAAGTCAACAGGAAATACTTTTTTAAAGACCATAATCATGTTTTGTCAAGTAATTACAGAAGGAGACGAAAAAATAGGAAAACACATGGTGAAGATGGCACAGAACATTGAACGTAAGTGTACAGAATGATGGTGACGCCTGATGGTCATGCAGGGACAATGGAGTACAGAGGCGCCCATTGTTCCTTGACTCGATGAACTATGTAGCTCATTAGGTGGAGCTTCCCAAGATTAAAGAGATGGATATGAGCGGAGGAGCCAAGGCCCGAGGTTAGAACTGGGGGGCGAAAATCGACACTCTGCCACAGCGGAGATGATCCGGCTCCCGAGCCCCTGACCCCACAGCGGGCTGCAGCCTTTGATTCCTCTCCTCCTTTTTTCATCCCCACATCAAGAACACACATCGTTTCATCTCTTTGCATATTATAAGACTCCACCCCGTCCTCCTCATCTCTAATAAGGAGTATCCGTCTCTTCCTCATCTTTCCCCTTTCCTTTTCTTTCTTTCTTACAACTATTGTCATCCTTCTCCCTGTAAGGGGTCCGTAATTGATGGATTTCATTGAAGGGTGTAGGTGTTGTATGTATATCTGCCAAAAGCACTATGCCATTGATATTCTCCCCCAGGCAAAGGAAGAGAGAGGGAGAGAGACGGATCGGGAGAGAGAGGTGACCCTGCTGGCTGAGTGGCAGTGGCCGTCATGCATAGCATCTCTAAAATGGAGGGAGGGGGGGCGGAGGGAGGGTGAATGTCACTTTCAAGTGTCTCCTCGGCACTCTCCCTTAATGAGAGATGGGTTCTGCTCCACAGACAGCCAAGGGGACCAAGGAAGGGCCCTCCCCGCCTCCGCCTCACTCCTCCCCTCCACCCCTCAGATCTCAAATCCTCCAAGGAGCTGACAGCTCGAAGATCGGCAAGCCTGTGTCTCTTCCACCTGCGCAACCTCATTTCCCCATCATAACAACAACAACAAAGGTAGGAGGGTTCCTGTTTACCGGCACTGTCCCTGTCTTTACAACATGCACATCCTCCGTACATCACTCTCAATCAGAGTGACCCCCGCTTTCATCCTCACTGTATTGGCTCATACCTTTCTCACTCTTTTCCTAAGTAAGGGACGCACACTGATGCTATTTAGCTAGCCCGGCTAGTGATTCATCCATTCCAGCTGAAGGGAAAGGTGAGAGGAGAGATCTCCCAGGACTCCTCGCAGCCCCCATCTGTCAGACGCACCCGGCCCGCTGATTTACATTTACCGCAAGGATTTATGGGATGCCCGCCACAAAACGAGTCGAAGCAGCAAGAATCACGGGGCGAGAGACAGAGCGGGGAAATTATTCAAAGCAGTGATTATTTTGGGACGGCCATTACGCATGCACACCTGATCAGGGGGTGTCACCCGTGACTCCCCCCATCCACCATGATGGAGAGGGGCCTCATCTGTGCTGCGCTCTTATTTTACCTGGCTTGCATAAAGGAGAATTCTCTTAGGCACAAGGAGAGCCTACTAAGGCTAAATTAGGCCCCCGGACAGGCAGAGGAGAAGGGAGAGAAGAGCAGATGAGGCAGTTATGTATGCACAGGGGATTGAGATGAGGGATACTGGTCAAATTCACGATCAATCTTCAACCAAACGTATTGTGGTGGCTTAGTGTATATATATATATATATATATATATATATATATATATATATATATATATATATATATTCACAAATATTCGCTGCTCTCTGTGTAGTTATTCCTGTTATTTGAACATGCTGGACTGGATTCACCAGCTTCACCATATGTTCTAATATTAAAAACTTCATATCCGCAGCATTGCAAATCAGTCGAAAAACTAAACGCAGCAAATGAGCATTAATGTGAGAATTTCTGTATGTTTAACAGATGACATTTGCTAGTCCATCTGCTCCCTCTGTAATTCAGAAGCCCAGAAAATGTCACAATGACAGCCCTCCTCTCAATGTGCCTCTTAAAGCTCTGTTCACTTGCCACCTTCAGTGAGGATCATCACTTATAGTCATTACTTACAGCACTTTGCAGTCGGTAGCTGGAAAAGGTTAGCGTAGCCAACTTTGAGCACATGCTCCTGTGCTGTAGCGCTACAACTGAGGTCAGCTCAGCTGCATCTCTCGGCCCTCCTCCCATCTCCTCCTCCCCGCTCCACGTCTCCTCGCCAAGTTCATTACCAGTGGCCCCCAGGAACGACCTGATTTCAATTCAGACGCACTTTGTTCAATTGCCCTACATGGGAGAACTTGCTGGAACGGGGCCAGTTGATTATGCTCTACCACCACTATGCTTATTTTATTTAATGCCCAAAACAGGAGATAATTTTAAAAATCTAGGGCAACTAATCATGAGGTTCCTCTTTTTTTTCTCTCTCTCTCTCTCTCTCTTCTGCTTTCATTCGGTGCCTCATGTATCCATTTCTTCCACATGTTATTTTACACTCCGAGGCAACATGCTGGAAATGTTTCATGGTTCGCTTAGCAAGTGTCTGAGTGGTGTCAGAGAGCAGCAGAGAACTGGTGATTAGCCGTTAGCAATTAGCTGACCTTAAGATGAAAGGAGCAAGGATAAGATCTTAGCTGCAGTGATGAGGTCACCATCACTGACCTCCAGCGGAGATGTTTTGACCTCAGAATGACAAAGAGATGACTTCAAATCTACACTGAATGATAAGCAGAAGGGCTAAGCCGCAAGTGCCAAGTTAGCAGATGTGGTGTTTTAGCGAGCGCTTGTTATTCGCTCTGCCACAGGCATTTTCCTGCTCCTTTCATGTTCTCTCACTGCCGGCGACGTGGTCTCATGAAATTTTGCGAGCCTGATGTATTTAATGACAGCTCAAGCCTGATTTATGTTTTCACACAATTTTCCATCCCTTTAATGTACTGTAAATGTTGAATATTTTACATCAGCTGCTGTGATTGAGGACATTTTCATTTTATTCACGGCTCCCATTCAAGGCAAAAAGGCACACAGAGAACCTGGTGAGAGTAGAAGTAAAGCATATACACCAAAAAAAAAGTGAAAAACAAACCTTGCTTTGATTTTAAAAAATATCACATTGAATTTACACTGAAAACACTGTCATATTTAAACAGAGTTAATTTTAGAATAGTTATTTGGCAACACACAAAATCCTAAAGATTTTCATTAAAGTCAAACCCTGTTTTTGAGGGGTGACTTTCTATGGTCAGCATGTTTTCATACTTAGCCATTCAGTATTTTTAGGTTCTTTAATTACAGCTCTATAGTAAGTATAGCATAGTTTTCATTATTAGTAGCGGGGTCCTCCATTCCAGAGCTAGATCCCAATTGCCTCACTGAAACATGCACTAGTTATATTCCTGGCAAATCAGCTGTTCAAGTGTGTCTTATACATAGAATTGAGACCTGCTGTCAGAAAAGAGTATATTGTTTTTCATATGTTAAAACACAATATAAATGTTATAACAATATATATTATAACTAATTTTAATATATATACTGTACACACACACATTCATTAAAGCAATTGCCCAAAACGGCAATTTCTACATAATGCTGCTTTAACCCCATCAACTTCACTGACTGTTGTAAATATACACTCATTCTAAATTAGATGCCGGCAGCACATACCAAACAGGTTGGGACAGGGGCAACTAAAGACTTGGAAAGCAACAGGTGATATTCTTGAAGGCTAAGGTCATGCACAAGTAAGGATAAACGACATTCATTTCTGTAGTGCTTTTTCCAGGCTGCTGACCAATTTACAGCGATTGTCACATTCACACGCTGATGACAGAGGCCAGCAATTTGGGGTTCAGCATCTCAGTATCAGCTCAAGGACACTTCGACACACATCTGGGGGAGTCGGGGATTCGAAGCAGTAAGCTTCCGATTACTAGACGACCCGCTCTACCTCCTGAGCTCGTGGGTCACCATTTTGTGAAACACATAACAGTATAAAGGATACCACTGCATAGGCTCGGTAACTTTTCATTGAAACAGTTTGCTTGTAAATGATGACATTCTGCTATTATTCACAATTCACACAGCGTCCAAACACAGTGTACCCTGCCACCTCTCTACCTTCAAACAGTGTTCTGGGACCTTATTTTTCCTTTGAGAACAGCTTGTCTGTTCAATTATGTTTGTGTTATTACCTCATTAGTATTGTAGATATTAAAATTCTGAGTTTTAATTTCTTCTCCACAACGACATAGTTCCCCTCTAACATTTACCACACTACCAAAATAGACTCTTTGCCAAAATCTATTTATAGCCACACCTCTTTAATGTTTAAGCAAAACTGCAACTTACTTCTTCAACGTTTTGCAGAGGTAGAGAGTCCTTGCTGGAAAGAGTCTGTATATCAGAGGAACTGGGGTGTTTTATTGAGCCTCTCTGGCCAAGGCTGTGATCTCCTTACCTAAGAGACACATTTACAGGCATTACAGAACTGGACAAAGTTCAACAGCGAGCAGTGCAATATCTCTGTTTTACTACACACTCTTTTCCCTACTCATCCACTGCCTGACTGCTATATAAGGGTCTTTATGGAGATGAAAAGCAGACTGAGAGTCACTATTTGAATCCGATTCAAAGAGTCTTATTCACTCTATGATAGTCTTTTTCCTGGCAGCGGACGACCAGCTCACTAAAAACGGTCCTGCTCTTTGTGCCAGCTGATCCCGAGATGATGAGTCGTTTCAGCGGGTCCAAAGGAAAGTTGATTTGCCCCCAAAAACACAGAATCCTTATTTTGTCTTTTTGAAAGTAGAACACAGAATGAGGACTGACTGTAGTCCATTTGTGCCGCGCTAAGTCTCACAGAGAAAGAGGTGCGAGCAAAGCCCACTGTAGGGCTTAAAGAGGCGAGAGGGAGAAAAGCGGCTTGGACGGGAGAAGCGCTGGACTAGGTGGGCAGATTAGTATCACGAGGATCCCTCAGAGGGATGAAGTGATGATGGAAAGTCTGCTTTGCATTATATTCTGAAATGTTGCGGCTGATTTAGACGGAAAATCATCACATTGACAGATTAAAGCGACAAAATGCGTGAACCCCCACAGAGGACGGTGAAGAAAGCAAGGTTAAAATCGCTATGGACACTTCACTGGCACCCACCAATGGATGAACAATAACCAATGTAATGGCTATTAATCGCGATTAGCATATTCCTCAGTGCCCAGACCCCTCACACCAGTGTCTTTGTCATGCACTCATACAAACCGGTGGACATGGTGACGGTGGATATGTGGCATAACATATGTGGGAAATATTCTAAGGCTTTTGTGGCCTGACAGAGGAGCCACCTAATCTGCGGGATAGCTTCTCCCTCAGATAGCAGGTCTGAAAGGCTGTTAAGAGAAATAGGACAAAGGGACTCTTAATTTCCAATACGGTTTCATCGGTTGTCAGCACAATTAGCAGATCAGGAGGGATCAGTGTGTGACAACTGTCGGAGCACAACCTCGAGACAAAACCACCATTGTGCCTGCAGGAAACCTACATGCCCTGGTCAGATAGACGGGTAATAGGTAAGACCCAACATGGGGTGAAGGACGTCTACAGTCACGTAAACATGCCGTCTGCGTATGTGATCGCGCACAAATATCTCCTCTCATTTATCTCCGCCGCAGAGGCCAGTGCGCCGGCCGCGCTGACGGTATTTGCGGCGGGTTCGCGGCAGTGTTGAGGATAAGCGCTGGTGACAAAGAGAGATGCCTGCAGGACTCCTCAAACGTCCATCCTCACACGACATGAAGCGGACAGGACCGGCAGCGGCTCCGAGATGGGATGCCTGTCTGAGCATATGTTATACGGGGGGGGGGGACAAAGCACCGGATAGAGACAAGGGGAGAGAGCCGGCGAGGGTGAGGCAAAGGGGTTAATGCAAGGCATGATAAGAGAGAGAGGGAGAGACAGATAGACAGACAGTCAGACAGAAAGAGAAATTAGAGTGAGAGAAATAATAAACAGAGAGGTGAAGGGGGACTGGATGTTGAAAGGGACAGAGAGGCTGTGCATGAAAGGAGGGAGGGAACGAGGAGGGGTGACGGGGTGAAGGAGAGGAGGGGTAGAGAGAGGGGAGGAAGTTTGAAGTAAAACTGTTGGGACGTGTGTGACATTAGGACACTGGGGCCCTGGCAGGAGTTGTGTCATTGGTCCGTATGACTTGTGTGTTGCCTGGGTGAAGTAACACGTTGTAACAGTGGTGGAATGGTCACTGTATGTCACTGCCCTTTCCATCAGGAGCCCTGTAATGACATGTCAAAACATTTAGAGGGGCGGCGCGCTGAAATGCCGCTGATGACTAAATGTCCCCTTGGCTGAAAGTCTCTGTTTTGGTCAAGAATTAATCATTTAAATAAAAATAAATGTATCAGGAGAAAGTGTCACATCCAGGCCAGTCCGTCTAATAAAAGGCGGATTCTTGTCTCCCCTGGCCCTTTGTCACGCAGGACTGTGTGTTTAGCTGCTGTAGGCTGATGAGACTGAGCAGAGTCCTTCGGCCATATAAACAAAATCCCTCAGCAGAGAAAATGCCAGGGTACCCCAGACCCCCCTACCAAGAAATGTGACTTGACAAGAAACAGACACAGGTTCAAGCCTTGGCCTCCAGGCCCCCGCTGCATTCTTCACCATTCCCCAAAACATAAAGCCGTGCGGAGATGTTGACATTTTTCCCGTTTTTTCACCACAAATTAGTCACACAAATAAGAAAAAAAAGGTCACCTCGTATGAAATAGGAAATTGCATTAATGTGTATGTTTATTCAACTGTATCTCTGACAAATGACTTTCATATGGAAATATTTATTTTGCATTAGCAATTGAGCTTTGTGCAGGAAAACATGTTCACGCTCACGACCGGACATTTATCGGTTTGGCAAAAATGTAAATGCAGTCTGTTGTAACACTGAGGAGAACTCAGCTGGCTAGTGCCAATACAACATAACACAGCTATAAAGTAGAAAATACACCTGACAACACTTTAGGACATTTAAAGGGGCACTTCACAGATTTTGCACATGGAGTTCAGTCACTCATCCCGGGGAGTACTGCTCAGCCGGTGGAAATGGATGTTTAATATGTAATGGGGCTGCGAAAGAGCGGAGAAAAAATAACTGATGATATCACAGGGTTATTTCAGGCTGGACATCGAGACTATAAATGCAAAAAGGGGAAGCTTGTGTTATAAAGTGGGGGTTTGAAATTTGAAATCTGAAGATGCTGTTGTAAAGCATTATGGTAAATTAAATTATTATGGGAAGTAAAGAGAGTTGATCATTACTGGGGAGTCTTCTTTAAATGAAGCAAGTGTCAAACTTTGTGGAAGTGTTACACTAAAGTAGCGGAGTACCCCTTTAAATAAACAAGGCGAAATATGTGCCTAACTTTGATTTTTTACTCTTCAATTGTTTAACCGTGATCACAACCTTCAGCCTTAACAATGCAGTTGTGGCTGCCTAACCAGGTTGGATTAATACATTAGCTATAATTGAGTTGCTACGTGCAGATTATTAAGGAATACGTGGATTTGATATCTTCTTAACAAACAGTAGAGTGACATCAGGAAAAGAGGAAGAGAGGTACATCAAAGGTCCCTGAACGGACGGGACCCTGTGAATTTTTAAAATATGAATATCCTATCTAATGCATGTCAGCTACAGTTATCAGTCCCTGGAAAGTAAAATAACATGTCTGTGCTTAAAAGTGCACAATGAAATGTCTTCATTGGCTGATTTTCTATATGCATAAACAAACCAAATAAACAAACTCTTTGTTTTCATGACTGAATAAACTGAATAAACAAACTGACCTTGAAGGACAACACAGTTTCACACTGTTTTACTTTGTTTATATGTGGCGGACCCTGCCACCAGTCTAGATTCAAGCAGTGTTCTGGGGACCTTATTTTCCTCCGAGAACAGCTCGTTTATTCAGTTGACGAACAAACACATGTTTCTGTGTTTGTATTATCACCTCATAAATATTGTAAATATCGAAATACTTCATTTGAATTTCCTCTCCAGAGCTACATAGTGATCCTTTATGTTTACTGTAACAGTTTTGCCTCATAATTACCACAGGGGGACAGTTTTAACAGTCAAAAGCCATTTTGCTTTTTGTGCATCTAGAGAAGATTATTTTGTCTGTCTGTTATTTGTCTCTTCTTTAACAGGTAACTTGTGACAGCTTGCACCCATCAAAATCAGCTGACTTGAGAATGTTTTGGGTCAATCTGGGAAATGTTGGGAACTGTATCTGTAGTGCTGGTGGATGCTGCATTTAAACAAACATTCAGTGTTTTGTTGAATGGATTTCACCGAGAAACTTTTTCCTGCCTGTATCAAAGCCCTGAGCGTCCTTCACCGTGCACAGCTCAGAAACAAACAGCAGCTCATAATAGAGACTGACCAATCCAATGTCAGATAAACTGGACCCCAGTTGTGAATTGCCAATCGGCCTTGGGTCACTCGGTTAGCTAAACTGGCTATTCATCCCTCAGGGTTAAATATTAGGAGAAATGAACTGAGAGAAATAAGTGGAAACACAGATAAAGGAGGGCATTTCAAACTTTAACTTAAGAGAGCACTCACTGCGGGCCTTCGCGAGGATTAACTCTTTGTTCTCCGAATACTCGCCGATCAATAACCGACAGGCCCAGACATCTTTATTCGCAGACAGCTCAGATGCCTCTCAAAAGGAGGGAAAAAGAACAGAACCCCCTATTCTGCTCCCTCCGCCTCTGTCAAGGCACAGTGATATTCCTGTCTCCCGTCCTTAATCTGGCCTGCATTCAAGTTGGCCTTCTTTATGTGCAGGATTTTTGTGTGTGTGTGTGTGTGTGTGTGTGTGTGTGTGTGTGTGTGTGTGTGTGTGTTTATGAACATATGCAGCATCGGGCAAGCCGAGATCATGACACCTAATGGATTAGAGGCAATAACAATTTTAATGCATTTAAACCAATAAAAAAATGTATATATGTGAACTCAAGATATACTCTCTCAAATTAATCTTTTTTTATTAAGAATAAGGCAAAAAAATAATTAGAGTAACGGTCTGGGGGTGAAAGGAGCATTTAGAAAGTGCAGATAAAGCACGAGAATAACAATAGACGAGTGCACCAAACATGTGTTTGCCCACCTAATCCTGGAGCTTCACTCCCACATCCTGGCTTCTTCGGGCTAATCCATCTGCAAACAAAACAACAATCTTCACAACACATCTAATTATTAGAAATATGACAGTATAAGGGGAAAACCACGAGAGAGGAAAGGGAAAAAAATAAAACAGTTTTCCTCTTAAAATGTGTGTCCTCATTCCTTTCTCCCCGATGGTGGACTCCCACAGTCCTTGGGCCTTTGTGTCTGTCTCCTCTTTATGAATAGAGGCTTAGCCATGGCCTGAAGCAATGCGTCTTCTGCTCCCTCATTGATAGCCAATGCATTATTCATTTATTTTCATCATATCATCAGACGTGCATAAGCCTCACCCAGTTATTTTTGGGGGGCGCCGCGTTTATTATTATTATTATTATTATTCTTTTTCCCTCCATTACTTCTCAGGGAACACATTCGCGCTATTCAATCATTCATGGCCTCTCAACTTTATCAGGACCCCAGCTGAGATGAAAGCTCGTCTTTATTATTGATTATCAGAGGGATTAGCTCCCAGTGAAAGTTAAGGTTAGCCCCCCGATGCCGCTCGTCAATGGAAGCGAGCCGGCCCCTTTTTGTCAGGAGAGTGTCACTGCACGCTACCCTCTTATGTGCACGTTCGATGCTTTGTGCGTCCTCGCAGACAGGAGAAATGATGTTCAAATCATACATGCATTCTTAGTAGTCTTGTTTTCTTCTTCGCTTCATTCAAGCTTCATGCACCCGAGGCCAGCGATGGAAAAAAAAGCTTCTTTTTTTTTCTGTCTTCAGCAGACAAAACACGAGCGGGCCAATAGGTAAGATGAGGAACAAAGAGTTTGAAACTCTATATCCTGTGTCCACAGCCCTGTGTGTAAGTCAGCGCCCTGGACCAATTATCCATAGCTCTTTCCCCTACCTTTCTTTACTTAGAATGAAAGACAAACAAAACCCCAAAAGCAGCTGGCTTCCTTGGTGCTTCTGTGTGAAAGCACTGCTTCTCTCTCTCGACCCTCTCCTCATCCAGTGCCCACAAGTCTCCAGCCTTGACCATACATTATCTTTCAGTCTCAATGCTCCTCTTCCTCCTCTCCTTTTTCCTCTTCTCTCCTTTTCTCTACCTCTACAAGAATAAAGCGCTCCTAATGACCGTGGGCTCTCAAGGGCCTGCTGGTGCCCGGGTACTCGAAAGTGCGGCTCAGTGGAAAGGGGGGCACCTCCTCCTTCTCTTCCTCCTCTTTTATCACAGGTGAGAATAGAGGGTCAAGAGGGGTTAATGTGCTGCTGTTGCACAGAGGTTTGGGCTATCACCATGGCAGCAAGCATGTCGGTGTGTTTCCTTCCTCCTAAAAGAGAGGTTTGTTGTTGTGACTTGTTTTTTTGGCCTCTGGGATCAACTTCATTTTCAAATTGTAGGCTGAAAAGGTTTAGCTTTGACACTGCCAAGCAAGTTGAGGGTGAGAAGACGACGGTTTACCAGTTTTTGTGGAGCCGGTATTAAGGAAAACCTTGTCCGTGTCCAGCGGCCCAGCAGAGAGCACTAAACCGCCCCAAAGATCCAGTCTTTAAACACCAGCACATTTGTTCCTACGAGGCCCGCAGCACGCAAGCGCAGAGCCACGAGGTCGAGGGCTGAGGTCACCGGATGGGTTCAAGGGAAGATAACAACTAGCCGGTTGTTGCAAGGTTCAGCGGTGAAGCCCTAATGCACACATGCTGTACGTGTAGAAAAAATAGTTTTGCCTTGACACGCCCCGGCACAGATACACTTGGCTTTAATTGTGGGAAGCAGAGAAATTGTTTTGTATGGGGCAGACCTGAGAAAATTAATCATTAAAACCCTGCAAGGCTCTATGCGCTAATTTAAATTCCAAGTCCACAATAAATGAGCTTGCTCCTTTATTCTTTCTCCCTCAAACTTGAAACAAATGCAGGCAAATCTAAAATAATTAATTTCAAAGGGTGGGAATTAAAGAACATTTCCATCTAACCATTCCGATGCAATTTGCATTTTGATTTCTGCGATTTCTGCACTTTTTTTTTTCTATTACTTCGCTCCCTCGCACTCTCTTTCTCAAGGTTCTCGCTTTAATATCAGAGTGGATCAAAAGCCTTTCATTAAGGTTTTCTGCACTCCTTCCAGCATTGTTTGGCTCCTAGGATAACAACAAAGTGCTTTCCCCTACTCCAGGGCCAGGTTAGGGAGAGAAGAAAGGAACAGTTATTCCTGGGCTAAGTTCACATCAAACACAAGGGGCTCCAAGTGAGAGAAGATGAAAGCGCCAGGCCTGACCCGGAAGATTAGACCAACACTGCTGCCAGCTCTGTAACACCCAGGGGCCATTCTCACTCCGGGATCCTACCCCTCCTCTTCATACCGCACAATGGACTTTAGCACGGAACAAGCCTAAAAGAAGACGACGACGAAGAAGAGGGGAGTAAAATATGAGGAGGGAAGGCGATGGAGGAAGCGCGGAGAAACAAAGATACAAAGGAGCGGAGCGAGGCAGACAAAGAAGGAGAGAGGGAAGATGGATGAGAGGGGAAGAGGAAGAAAGAAAAATGTAATATCATTTTCGAGAGTGTAAAACTGCAGACCATCCCAACCTACTTTTTCTCGCCTCTGCTGTCGCCTCCTCTGACAGATAGTGGTGAGGCAAGGAATAATGCAGATTATCATAATTGCTTAAAGTGTGTGTGAATATTCATGATTTCTGCAGCCTTATTATAGCAACAAATCCACACCACAATGAATGTAAATGCATTGTGATTATTTTACATAGCGAGATGCCCCCAATCCTTCTCCCCCCTCTGCGTGTGCGTGTGTGTGTGTGCGTGCGGACTGCAGCTGCGGGTGTCAAGGTTGGGTGCTATCTCTAACTGGCCCTCATCAGCTGGCCGAGCTGTTGCCATGCATCACATACAGAGGATGGAAACAGTGCGGTGAGGAAGAGGCAGGATTTAAGTAAGAAGAAGGAAATGAGGAAGGGAGAAACGACAACGACAATGTGATCAAAGATGTTGAGGAAAAGAATATGTTCGATTGGAGAGAATAAGGGGTTGTCCACGCACAAGCAAAATGCCCTTTCCCATGGTGCTTTGGTGTTTGACGGGGGTTTAAAGAAAGAAAGACAGACAAAGAACAGATAAAAACGTGAGTACGGGATGTTGAGGTGTCGAAATTAGGGGTATGAAGGAGTGTGGTTGGGGCACATGGGACATACAAGACACATAGCGTCATAATATTAAGACCCCCCCCCACCTCCAAACCACACACACACACACACACACACACACACACAGCCCCCCTCCTGCTCCTGTGCCCATGCTTCTGAGGTGCCAGATGGCACAGGACAAACCCTCCTTAGGGGAAACAGCGTGATGACCCCTCCCTCTCTCACCCATACTTTCTCACACATTGAAGACACATGGAAACAGAGAACAGAGATGAACGGGATGGAGGGGGGAGAGCTGAGGTTATCAGTGATGCCCATCAAAGCACGCACACACACACACACACACACACACACAAGCTCCGCACCGACTAACTCCTTAGATACAGAGATATCAAGGCATGTCTTGACATATTCCGAGGCAGCCAAGGAATTCGAATAGCCCTTCAAAAAATGTTGGCTTCTGCGCTGCCTCGCGGACACTGCCCTACATCAAACATGAGCTGACTTCACTTTTTCTTTTGTCTGCCATCCGTGCCCTGCTGCTGCCGTACCTGGAGATGCTATCTCCACCTCCGCCTGCATGGTACACGGTGACCCGCCCCTAGACCTCTGCCGCCATGCAGCAACAGGACCCGTGAATCCTGTCCAAGAGCTTTCATAAGGAGTGGTGGTAGTTACGGGTGAGCGGCGCTGAGACACAGAGAGAGATGGAGGAGATAGGACGTTCAGGAATGAATGTGGGTGAAATTAATCAAAGCAGCTCCGTGGCAAATGTCAAAAGAATGCTGGCTGTGAAACTGTTTCATAAACACCAGCTTATTACAACTTGGGTTTTTACGGTCACAGCTCTGACCCTCATTGACATCAGTTATGACAACATCACACCAACACAGTGATAGGCTGCTGCTACAACAAACTGCGACGGCTCAGACCGGATGGACCGAAGCACTTAATCTGAAGGGAAAACTGAAAGTGAACACGTCCCAAAATGTTCAGTTACAACCTGTCGCTGCACTCAAGGCTCTTTTACAGCTGCAGGAAGTGTGGGAGATCAAAGCTGAATTAAGAGGTCGGTCTGTAATATGTGATGAATGTTTAAAATGGACAGCTCGAGATACCTCACCTGATCGTGTGATCTCGCCAATCCATCTTGCCATCTTGTCTGCGTGATTCGAGAAACCACAGGCGTCTGCCAGTCAACCAGCAAGAGAGACATGAACATTGGCAGCTCCTCAAGAGGTTAGACGCTGCCGCCACGTCCACTGTGTCAGAAATGGAGATTACATTTCACTGAAAGTATAGTGAAGAACGGCTCTGAGTCTCACTTTTCTCAAGTGAAGAGGTGTTTTAGTTACTCTCTCGACTGGCTTCAGTTAGTAATTACAATCTAGCTCCAACTGTTGATTTGATTGGTTGAAGTTGGCCATGATCGACGGTTTGTCCAATCACCTGCCAAGTATTTTGTGGAAGTGTGTCTGCCCTTTTCCAACAGTTTACAGGCTGGACACACTGGATGCCTGTGTTCTGCATTGGCGCTCTTCACTGGCGCGTTTGTGTTCACAGAGGCTGCGTTTGCCTATGATAGTTAGCAATAAATATAATGATGCGATTTTCCTTTATCCGCTTTGAATGAGCGTAAAGGAAGAGAAAGTGAAAGTAGGATGCACAGATAAGGAACTGCCCCTCCCCTGTTCAGTGTATACACTTGGAGAGATGGGGCACTGTGTTGCCTGCTCCTAATTTATGTTCAAAGTTGAATTCTATTCAGTGCTATTTTGCTATTTTGTGTGAATCTGGCGCCTTAAATGTCTTCAGAAACACATTTTTGTAATATAAAAGAAGGTTTCCAAATGAGCCGCCATGTTGGACCGGTTTGGCTCACCGAGGTCTGATTGTCCACATTCTCATGTATCAGCAGTTGACTTTGAAGGGAACAATATTACTATCAATATCAAGTCAATTCAAACTGACATGAACTTAATTCTAATTCATCTGAACCCACAAAGTCAGCTTCTCTGGTTTCACAGTGCCTCTGTTGCCTCACTTGAGAGACGAGCTAGCTTACTAGAGCGGCTCGTCCCCACCTCTATCATCTAGTGCTGCTTCCACACGTTACTTCTCAGACTGTCAGGATCTTCTGCTCAGCATAGCAGGGTACATTTAAACATTTTGCATTAGTGAAAATAACGGCCGCCTTAATGAGGGCATCAGGATCAGGACACGCGCCAGGGCCGGTCTGACCGACGCCAGACCCCATTCATTTTGCGTTCATCTATTGAGGGTTTTGAATCCGAAGCGATGAATACGTATTGAATATTTCATTTTTCCCACATTCCAAAGGTGGTTCAAATGCTACAGCCGTAATCTCTCCTGAGCCGTTCAGTGATATTTGGCCACAGTTCCAATCCAAAATATGTCCGTCTTTCCGCGGCTGAAGAGTGACCTATTTGATTTCGTCTCACTCTCTCTCTCTCTCTCTCTCCGCGCGTCGGCTTGGAAGGAGAAGACTGCAATGTGGAGGACAAGCCAAGCCGTCCCAACGGGCTCCACCACTTATCACCAGCCTTCTGAGATTCCACCAAGATTCACCCCCTTATGAATAATCTCACCCAGAGGCACAATGGAGCACTGGAAGGGGGGGGGGGCAGATTATTTAGAAAGACACAGGGAGGGTAAGGGATAGTTTGAGGGGGAATGAGAAATAAAATTTAAGAAAGAGAGGAAAAAGGAGAGATGAGAGAGGGATGCGGGATGGAGAGAATAAAAGGGGAGAAGGAGGGTGTGAGGGGACGAAGGGTTGAGAGAGAGAGAGAGAGAGAGAGAGAGAGAGAGAGAGAAGAAGAAGTCTTTTGATGTGCCTCCCTCTCCAGAGCGGGCATCAGGGCGGATGGCGGATCCGAAGCTGGCCCCGCTGCTCGAAGGGACTGACTGGTTTATTAAACGCTCCCACCGCCCCCATGCCTCCGAGCATGATGGGATTAATGCTGGCATAACCCTTTACTTAATTCATTACAGGGGGACGCTGGCTAATTTGATTTGATATTATTTTAATAAAGTTCTGTGATGATTTGGAAGATTGTTTCAGGCTATCAGAAATAATTTTCCAGTTATTACCGCCGTTCAGGCAAGTCCTTTGATAGTGGCAGTCAGTCTTGGTGTGTGCAGAATACATTAGCCCTAAGTGCGAGTGCTTTAGCTACAAAGCTACTGAAGAAATACTAATAATGAGACCACTCCGAATTGCTGAGTGTTGTGAAATGATGCCGAGATGTGCTGTGGGCAGGCGCCATGTAAGGCAAACATGACAGAAGGAGAAGAGGAAGACGAAAGAGAAGAAGGAAGGAAAGAGACGGAGCAGAGGAGAGATATTTTGTATGCATTGAGCTTACACATGTCACTATTGTTAAATCTCCTAGGGATACATGGTTGCCTTTCAGAGGAGCGCCAGTGCTTTGTGTTATTCATGTGGTTATTGAAGAGTCTCCACACTGCTAGCGTGGGTGTCTCCGAACAAAAAGATGGAACATTTTCTCTCTCTCTCTTTTT
>CAEMYA010000115.1:2922758-2941031 GCA_903131615.1 Diplodus sargus
TACGCCTGTGGATCTTGTTTGTCAGCACGCAAATGATCAGATCCGCAGAATGAAAAATGGCATGATGATGTCTTTAATAATATATAGTTTCTAGCAGCGTTTGGAGCGTGTCTCTGATATATTTGGAATGTTTTATTTCTTATATGTGAAGCTCAGTTTGTACAGTAATTGTATCATATAATTAGGTTCCTCAGTGATATATTGGCCGCTCTGTGTTCGAATAATCCTGTTTTCCAGCGAGCCTTTTGTCCACCTCATGTCATGAGCCGTTGCCAGTTGCATATAATCCTGCCACTGTCTCTTCACTTATTTACATATTCCTCAAGATAATTGGATACACTGTAGATGTCTCACACTATTTCCTTAAGCCTGCGTCCAGACCCGGCAAGTTTTGGAAGAGAAGGGAAAAGAAAGTGAAGGACCGGGGGGGCGGGGGGCGTTGGGGAGAGAGTCCTAACTGTATGGTTAGTGACAATGTTTTTGTTTTGGTTTTTGCTTAAACCCCAAATGACACACATTTCCCTCTGAAAAGATAAGCCCTCAGTCAAAGGCCGCGGGAGATGTCTGGGACCCTGTGAAAGAAGTGGGAGAATTACCTACCAGGGGTCTGGCATGAAGGGAGAGGGGGGGGAGTGGAGAAAGAGGTGGAGAGGGGGGGCGGGGTTACCCTTATTCATTAGTCCGTCTGGGGTCCAAGGCGGGGTCACACAATGTGACGGTTGTTCTCCAGACCCCCAGACCCCAGCAGACACGTTTAATGGCCACCGTTTCCTCTCCAGACAGAGAGAGAGAGAGCGAGGGAGGGGGACGGAGGTTGGAGTGAAGGTGACGGAGGGGGGATGGACTTTGGGAGACTAAAGAGGATAAGGATGTAGAAAAAAGGTAAAGAGAAAAAAGTGAAAGAGAGAAAGGAAATAGACAAGATCTGGGAAGGGGGGAACGAGGCAGGGGGATTTAGGTGGACGCGTTTTTGGGTCATGGAGGTTCTAACTCGGAGCACGTCGGTACCTGCCCTGGGAGAAGAACGGAGCAGCATTCCACCTCTGGATGCCTCCCTCTCTGTTTTTTCACAAGCTCAAAAGTTCACAGGTCACAATTTGGAACAATTATTGGGGTTAGAGTTCATGGTTATCCTGGGTAAGTGCAATCACACGAATGTTGAATTTCACGGCCCACAACAAATGTGTTTTTTTTTTTTTAAAGAACTCTTTAAAGTGGATGGTTTCCACTTTACATAAATACTTCAACAACACTTGACACAGTCGTCCATAAAATCCAATTAAAACTTTGATGTAATGATTGAGATCAACACCTGCAAACCAGAGGGGATGATGTGCAACTTTTCCAACACTTATGGAAATTACATGCAAATCATATGTATATTACATGGTATTTTTGTTCCATATGTGCGCTTTAACCAAGGCGTTTGATAATGTCAAAGTGTCAGAGGTTTCCGTAATAGCTGGCTTTCTTTAAGTTCATTATATCCGCGGAGATACGCTGCTCCAGGTTCAGTAGTATGGCCCCGGGCAGAAATCAATGTCCGCAAAAAGGTTTTTTGATACCACAGCAAGTAATCAAGGTCACAGAAAAGGGCACGCATTAACACAATTTCCCTGAAATATGCAGAGTTCATGTGCATATGTTCCGAGATTATATCAAAGACTCAAATGTCAAGTGTAAATACATGCGGATTCAAGTAAATAGGGCAGAAATGCTGATATTGATACCATGAGTGAAAGGCTCAGAGAGGTATGTGATTTCATTTAACGATCGGCTCGTGAATGCAAACCAAAATAATGATGAACGCTTGTTATTTAGCCTCCATTATTGTATTAATTATCTGTTACGGATTTCATTTAGAACACGTTGGAAAACTTGTATTTGAAGCCCATACCCTACACACTCTAAACTGCAGAAATATGCACATGTGTCATCTGCACATCAAAATGAACACATGCTCTGAACAAAGCATAATGGATAATGATTTTTATCGAATGGACTGTTTTTACAATGGGGTTTAAGATGGAATTAAAAGATATAACATTAACTACCTAGGTATCCGTTCCTACATCCATCTCTAGAGGTTCCCTCGTAGTCCCTAGTGTGAAAGGTAGTAATTTGTCACTTTACGCCGGCTCCAATTAGATTAATTGCATTAGACAGGCTAGTTTAGTGAAACCCCCTCCTCTGGAGCTGAGAGACATGGGTTTTCTGTCTTCTTTTCTTCTCGCCGTCCTTTATGCACTGTCTCTATCCCCAAAGGTTTTAGTCATGATCTTGAAAGATTTTGTGATCCGCTGTTGAATTATATATTTTAAGAGGAAGGAGCGAGTTAAATTATTTCAAGAAAAGTGCTGTTTTCCAAGTGCAGTTAAACATCCAGGAGACTTAATATTAGCTTGGAACATTCAGGCTTTTTGTTTAATCATTTATCAAAACAGCACAAACATGTACCTTCCCCGCCACCAACATGTCTCAACGGCGCTAAACACGCACAAATAAGAGCTTGCTCGCCAATAAAACCCACCGCGTTCTGCACCTCCCTCTTAAAAGTCTGGTGGCCAAAACACATGTTGGTGCTGCCAAAGCCTTAGTTAGCGTCGCTCGCCCTGCTGACTAGAGCAAGAAGATTAGGGGTCATGTCAGCTCCAGATTATTGGAGGATTTTACATTTATAAACCTGTGCTGGCTCTAATTTAACTGCACCTTCAGGGACCTTAAAGCGCGGCTGGAATGAGAGAAACAGATGTGGGGGCCTGTTAATGGGGAAAAAGCAGCGCTGGGATGGCCCAGCAGTCACTTGAAAAGAGCCAAAAAAGAGCTGTGGACATAAAGACAAGGCCAGACAGGCTCGCTCATGCCCCCATATTCTGCTTCTTTGTCTCTTCTTTTCTCCTGTGATTTTCCCCCTTTTCCGCTTCACCACTGTCACAATGTTTCTCCCTCAATCTTCTCTTTCCTCTCTTGCCACTTCCTCTCCGCTGCCTTTTTCTTCCCCGTCTCCTCTTCTCAGGTGTAGCTTTACAGGGTTTTGTTGAGTGGGTTCCCTGCCAAGCGCTCGGCGTCCAGGGATACTCGCCTGGCACTGGCACACTGGCTGGGGCCCAGGTGTCTGTAGCTTGTGCTCTGGTCAGCTGGCAGAGCAGTTGAAAGTTAAACACCTTGGACTGTGAAATCAAAGGCGCTGCAGTGATTTGACTTGTACGATCTTTGCAGAATATTATGTCACAGAGTCATGAGGGGAAGAAGGGTGGAATGGAAAGAGATTACCGGACATGAGATATTTTGTGCTGCATTTCTGAAAGAGAGAAGGTTTTAGCCGCAGGGTGATCACTGCAGGGCAAATAATACTGACTTGAAAGAAAGTGAGAGTGGAGATAAGGCATGAAATATTCTGGCTAAGTTGCTGGTGCACTAAGTGTGCAACTAACTGATTGCAATTTGAGTTTGTTGATGCTTCTGTAATACTAAATGCTAATATTTCTTGTGAAGCTCCATCCTTCGGGTTGTCGGTCTGAAGTGGATCAGAGTTTAAAGGGATCTGCTTCCGTTGGAGGGCCCTCAGCCGTCACCATGCCTAATGACAGAGGGCACTGGATTCCTCTTTCTTTCTCAGTCTGAGAAATCTCACCATGGAAGGAGCAGCTGCCACGGAGAAGTCTGCACGGCTGCTGATTGCTGGGTTACAGAGCTGCCTTTACATCCATCCAACAAAATAATGAGCAGTATGTTGAGATGTGCTGTTAAAGACACCCTGTGGAGTTCTCTTGGAAACAAACAGTTCTGTTTACAGTCAGGGTTTCTCACTAAAATGTTGAGTGTGCGCTCTTGAGGCCTAACAAACTTGTTCAATTAATATCCATCCACATTGAATGCTACATCGTTTAAATCCATATTAAAGGGGTACTATGTAGTTTTGGAGAAGACATTCAAACTCCGAATTTAAATATGAACAGTATTAATGAGGTAATAATACAGTCGGAAATATTCATTTCTTTCACAAGTGAATAAACAATCTGTTCTCTGCGGAAAAAATAAGGTCCCAGAGCACTGTTTTAAGCTCAACAGGTGGCAGGGTCCGTCACATATGTTTGGTTTGTCTCCAAAACTACATAGTGCACCTTCAACATCAGCTCGCAGTCTTCTCCCTCCAACCTTTGTTACATGTTGCTGCCACTGACTGTTGATGCTAAATAGCGAACGGATTTATACATCACTTTTGTAACCTATGGACTACTACTGCTCCATAGGGAGGAATTTAGGGGTTATGTATCCTGCCCAAGGATACTTCAACTTGCAGCCGAGGGATCCAGGGATTGAACTACCGACCTTAAGATAAGTGGACAACCCACTCTACTCCGAGCCGGAGCTGCCCTGGTCAGTGGAATAGCGTGAAATTGTACCTGTACGTGAATTGTATGCACAACGCATTTGAATTACTGAAGAGCATTATTGATGAGTCAATAGAAACCTAATTAAATTAATTCTAGCAGTGCTTGGCATAAAAGTAACATTTTTGTTTGGTTTTCTTTCTGGATAAGGTGACCTAGTTGGAGCATATAAATTGAGAAAAGAATGGGTCCAAGTATAGAACCCTGGGGGACCCCACAGGAGAAGAATTCTACAGGTGAAGTATATAGAGCTAAACTGATCCATTAACATATTGCAGATATATAATGATCAGCGTATATAATGGATAATACAGTAAAGAGAAATTGCAGACAAGAAATTCCATAAATGTTTGAAATAATTAAGAAATGTATCACAATAAAGGTTTGTCCATTTTGTAACGAAAGCATATATAAATAATTGGTGTCACGATTTCAATTCAAAGTCAAAAACTGATCATGAGATTTTAATTTCTATCATCAAAAACAGGATCAACCATCCTCCTGGTGTATTTTTTTCTTCTCATCTCCCCACCACAAAAAATATACAACAACACTTCATAGATGATGCAGCTAGGTTAACGATAGCCCGCAGCTGCATTTACATACATTTATCTTGTGCACATGAAAATGATCAACTGACCCGGAGGTAACTTCAGAGACATTGGGTTTATTTTCTTTGTCAGAGATCCTTTATTGATTATTTTAGACAGAGGGTTTACTCCGGACAGATTTAGGAACTAAACTTTGTAACAAACTGAAATTCTATCTTTTTGTTGCTCATTGCTGAACTCTTACTCTGGACTCTCTGGAACCAAACCTGCAAAAAGCCACCTGAATAAAGTTAAGCTGTTGTTGCAGGCTATACAACAACTGTAAATGACAGTTGTCGAGGCTGTTAAGCGCTACAAATCCAGATGTGATAGTCTGACAGTAGCATAGCTGTTAGTGCAGAAAAAAAAATCAGTTCAAATCTTAAAACACAAATCTAACCAGAGATTGGGAGAACTGTGACACCCCTAATGAATAACAATTGTTGAAAGAAACTAATTCAAGAGATCCTTATCAAAATGTTTCCAAGTTAGACACTGAATGTTGAATAACTATGAAGGAAACCAGTTTAAGCCAGAAGCCAGACCTCTTTTCTAGATCTTCAAGCTGTCCATGAGAATTAAATGGTCTGTGTGAGTATTTTGTTTTTGCCTCTACTACATTGTGTGTCAGTGGGACCATCAGGCTGAGCGAGTGTCATGTCATGTGTGACATGAGTGTACAAAGTTGATAATTATAAGCTGTCCCTTCAGATCAACTTACTCATAGTGCCTCTGGCAATTCCTCTCGTCCCAAAACTGCAAAACTGAATCATCCTCAACCACATAAAATTACTGCCCCGTCATACACACACACACACACACACACACACACACAGGGACACACACACACACACCCATCCCTGTCATACAGTGGCTTGGTGTGAGAGGGGCAAAGCAGTGCCTCATCAGCGGCCAATCAGTGGTTCTGTTCCATATGGCACAGATCGGGAGGCATCACATGCTCGCCGGCTTCCCAGTCCTACTGCCAGACAGGCCTGTTAATTGGGCGACAAGATCAGAGGCAATATTACAAGCCAATTAAAGCGATCGGGACAGATTGCCAAGTGATGAGCTCCACTGCGTAATTGAGAGTGTGAAGTGCTTGTCGCCCCTCTCTCTCTATATCTGCCTCTCTCTTCTCTCTCTTCTCTCTCTCTCTCTCTCTCTCTCTCTCTCTCTCTCTGTGGGTGCATCTGAATAAGTGATGAGACTGCGGAGCGCTGAAACTAGTTAGCGCATTAGTGATGTCACTTGAGGCCCCTTCATCACTACTCTTAGAGCAGGACACAGTGGATTTAGGTTAGAGGATTTGCTGCACCGCCTTTCTTTAGCCGTTACTGTGGTGAGTGGGCCCATGGTGCTGATGTACCAACATCAGAGCATACGGCCGACATTATACAGTGAAACTAAGGCTCTCTCTAGACCCATCCATTCAAGTTTGAGAGATTTGTTGTTTCATGAATCTCTGTTTGTTTGATTGGTGTCGCTCTCCTGCGATTTGAGATCGGCCGTGTTATTAGTTTGTTTTTGGGTTGGTCGTGTGTGTGTGCGTGTGTGTGTGTAAGAGAGAGAGAGAGAGAGAGAGAAAGAGAGAAGCATAAAGAGAGGGAGAAAGTGATCCATACGACAGCTACTTTAATTTGTTCTGGGAATATTGTTGTACTGGTGCAGTCCACTGGGTAGCACCTGCATGCCAAGTTTGCTTAATCATGCAAAAAGAACAGAAAAATGCATTACAGATGTCAGACTGCCTCCCGGTAGAGACAGAGATTTGACAAACACCTTGAACCCTGAGAGAACAGTGGTGCAAAATTCATTTTGTACCGTTCAAGTAGATCTCCTTGTCACCAGAAAATGAGTTTTGCTCCTGATATTTGATATTTAGTACATTACTTGTGCATATCTCTCTCTCTCTCTCTCTCTCTCTCTCTCTTTCTCTCGCTCTCTCTCTATATATATATATGTGTGTGTGTGTGTGTGTGTGTATGTCCATAAATATGTGTATGTAATGAGGAAGAAGGGAAGAGCTGGCATTAGAGGTCCAATTGTAGAATTGAAGGGGATTCAGGGGCAAAAATGAAATATAATAATAATAATTATTATGTCTTTATCAGTGTATAATCACCTGAAAATATTAATTATGTCTTCACATTTTGTTACCTTAGAATGAGCCCTTTAAATCTTCAAAGGGAGGGCGCATATTGCACCACCTTGTTTCTACAGTAGAACAGACAAACCAAACACTGAATCTGGAGAGGGCGTTTCATGTGTTTAGTGTTTTGAGGGCTGATTTCATCAGTTGCAATCTGAAATAGAAAAAATGAAGGGGTTGTTATAAAATTAAATAAATTGTCAATAGAAAAAACAACAGTTTTCACTTGACATCACTGTAATGTATGGCAAAAATATCTACTAAAGTCGGCATGCTAACGGCCCAACACCAGTACAAAGCTCCCATGATAGCCAGTAAACACCAACATTCCCTGATGCTCCGAGCTCTCTGTCTGGCTGCTAACTGCACAGCTAACTGAGCTTACTAGCTAACCAGCGGCACAGTATGTGGCACTTAGTGGTTACTTTGGTGATATGCCACTGTCAAACTGTAAAGGTGGAATTTAAAATGTGGTGTCCATCGTCTATAAAAACATATCAAGTATCTACACAGATTTAAATAAAGAGGGACTGGTCACATTGAAGGCAGCAGAGGCTGAAATGTCCTCACTTGTAGTCCCTGGGAAAATCCTACACTTCCCATAATGCAACTCAGTGGCCACGGTCATTAGACCCTCTCTGCCTTGTAAGCACCCATGTCTTCCAAACTCAGCATGGCCATTTTTAACTTTCTGTCAACAGAGAAAAATCTGAGAAAACCCTCCTGACGTCACTATCACATCATCGTGGCTGTTTTCTTAGACTTGACCAGCTGCTCCCAGAGCTACAGAGGACTTTATACATCTGTTCTTACAGGCTGAGAAGTCCTGACAATTTGTAATAGGACTTTTATAAGTAAAATGGTGGAGTATCTTTTTTATGCATTCTATTTTCAAGATGAATAATTAATTTAAAAAATAGCCCCTACGTGTGCAAAAAGCCTTAATCACTTTGAGATTTCTGCTTTCCTTCGTCAGTTATCTGTTTAATTGTTGCTAATGTCCAATTAGGACAAAACCTTCAGCAGCTGAACAATCTGTTTTTGGATCTTTTACTGTGCTGATTTTGTTTTGGAACACATCTGCGGAATACTCTTCTGTTACAACCACGTGAGATTACGATAGTCCCCTGACAATCCTTTGTGGAACAAGAAGCGATTAAATCAAATCCCAGACAAATTTGCAACCTCGGCTTGCTGATAACCAACAGAGGAATCTCACAAACATAAAAAAGACATGAAAATCAAAAATCACAGCTTTTTGATATTCATGTATTGAGCTGTTGGAGGCCTCCCGGGAATTTAAAAACAGCTGATGAAACACGGCAGCTACAGAGGTCTGTTTTCATAAACCAGTGGCAACAGAGCTCATTTACCGTAAGCTCCTTGTGATTATGTTATGACAGTTATGACACTGAAGACTTATCTTTGGCGATAGCTCCATGTCATGTGTGGTTGGGAGGTAGGTGGTGTTTAGCGTAGCTTAAAACCAAAGTCTGTGCCCTTTGCTATCTGTCTCTCTCTCCCACTGCCTCTCTATCTCTCTCGGCCACTCTCCGCGTCTGCCTCAGCCTCTCCCACATCCCTCCGTAATACCACGACAGCCCTTTAATATCCAACGGCTGTGATTATCCAGTCAAGTCAGAGATTTTCTCTGATATTTTCCATCTGATTTTCAAAACTAATGGGGTGTTGGTGCGTGTTCTGTGTATGATACACTTTTTTAAAGGATCGCCGGGGCTCCTTCTGAGGGCTCGGAGCCATTTCAAACAGTGGCTAATGCTAGACTCAACCGGCTTTGTTTGTTTTAAAGAGGAGAGAGTGACATTTAGTGGCTAACCGAGGGGCGAGGGAGAGAACATGAAAGTGAAAGTTTCGGGTTTTTTTAAAAAAGAAAATGCCAGCCGAAGGTTTCTGTTACAGGCAGGTTGTCGTACCTCACACACCCACCCAGACCGCACGCACACACACAGGCCTTAAGTTCTCGACCTAACGACCATTTTCAGTTTTCCCCATCAATCTTAAATGTCCTGCAAGGTGCATCCTCGTCACATTTACGCACACTTCTCTTTAAATGGGCCATAACTTTAAAGGGAGTTGACACCAACTTCCCATTACAAAACAGTTACAACTTTCACAACCGTTTTTTATGAGCTTTATTGACAACCCTCCCTGCAAAGCGGCACACCGGCAGTTCAATAGTTGAATTGTCCCTCTCTTCCCTTCTCCCTCCGCTCGCACTGCTGATGTTGTTCTAGTGCTACTCGGGGAATAAGAGACCTCACACTGTGGGGACTTGTAAAACCACTGTCATGTTGATGGGGAGACTCAGCAGTGTGTATGTTTGCGTGCGCGCGCATGTGTGTGTTCAGCTCGTGTGTGTGCTCCTCTGGATGTGGGTATGAGCACACTGCAGAGACCAGTAAAACGCTGTCTGAATGAAGTCCCAGTGCAGCAGTGGTGAGTAGTGTTTGATGGCCATGTGATTTGTTTGTTCAGCCCCAATGGCCTTTTCTCCTGGCTGAGGGAGGGAGAGAGAGGGAGGGGGAGAAAGGGAAACCAGGAGGGAGGGGAGGGCTGACCGCTTCACACCTTCTCCCCTCCTAGCCCCACCAATGAGCCATTTAATCCTCCTTCTTACAGCTAAATCAACACCTCTCACACACTCCGAGCTGGTTCGGACCACCGCCGCCGACTGTCTGCCGCTCCATCTCACTGTCTGTCTCGGTGGGATTTCAGTTGTCGACAGTTTGCGTGCAAATTTCTGTTTAAATATCCGTATTGGTATAGGAAGGCAGTAAGGAACAAGTGTCGCTTTACTGTGCAATGTGTGGCCCTTCACTGACAGTATCCAGTCCGTTGTAGCGACCGCATTTTGAAGGAAAAATTCAGTCATGATCTACTCACCCTCATGGTGGTGGAAAGTCAGGTGAAGTTGTGTACTCCACAAAACATTTCTGGAGGCTCACAGCAAAACAGCGTTGCAGCATTCCCCTAAGCAACTGAAGCAGATGGGGACTTGTTTTGTCCAAACGTGAAATAATAACAGAAATAAAACATGAAACAGCTCCTGTGTAATCCAAGTCTCCGGAGGCCCTCAGCCCAAAATTGTTTAGAAAAAGATGTTATTAACTTCCTCGAAGAGCAGTCGAGCTCGTGCAAGACAGAGTAAATGTTAACGGTTTTAGCTTGGCAGCTCCAGTCAAGATTTTGGCTTAAAAAAGGAAGTAAATATTTTTTTTTAAATAAATTTAGGAACCTGATGCTTCTAAAAACTTTCAGTTACAGTCAAGCTGTATGCAGCCGTTCTCTGTTTTCTTTTATGTCTTTTTTGTTGTTGTTATTCAGCGTTTTAAAACAAGCCCTCATCTACTTCAGCTGTTTGGAAGAATGCTTAAATCGCGTTGCTGTGAAGCTCCAGGATTTTTTGACGGAATTTACATTTTTGGGTGAGCTGGTCCTTTAAAAGAAAATGAGCACTCCCTTTCTCACATCATCTGCAGCACATCGGAGAAGAAGTGCGCGAGAGAGACAGAGAAGTAAAGGAATGGAAGGAGAACAAACAGGCCGAGTGTGTGAATAAAATATACGAATAATGGAGAGCGAAAGGGCGAAAGCATCACAGGGAAAGAGGTTTGGAGAGAGTATGGAGGACCTTTGATGGGTACTGCAGATTGTGGGCGGCACATTTAGCCCGGTGTGGTAATTGTGTCTCTGGGGTGAGATCCTTGGACCTGATCCTGGCTGAGATCAGAGAGCCAGGCAGATCACTACAAAGCAGAGGAAGAAAGAGGAAGAGTTAGACCGAGGGAGAGAGAGAGAGAGAGAGCAGGGGAATGCAATGTATGCCGGTACTCATATGCAGTTTCATGGAATTGTCAGAGTGAATGTCTGCACAACTTTATTGCCATTATTCTGTTAAATAAAGGTCAGATAAAGTACTAATATCAATGAGTCAGTTTCATTAAATACGCTGGATAGATTAGATAAAATAACACCCCACACTTCACATAGCGATGTCGAATGTCTATTAATTTCCTGTGACCTCAAAGGATAATTCTGGATTATTACAACCTGGGTCTCATTTTTGCAGTTTCGGCTATCATTCATTTCACTAATGGTCACATGGTGCTCATTCAAGTAGATTGTAGAGAAGTAGGACTGAGGATACATTGCTATAAAAAAATGAAAAGCCAGACTGTTATAAAAAATATAAATATCAATACAATAATATGTGTTCTAATAAAATCCTTGGGATAGACAAACGTAGGCGGACAGTATTGAATTGTGAAACTAAACCGTCCAATATAAACGTGTTGTACATCGTTGGTTTACAGCCAAACTTCCCGCTTCAGCTTTGACCCTAATGTACATAATGCATGTTTGCGTCATAATGTTTAGGCCGTAATTATTAGCAATTAGTGTTGTTCTGTAAAAAGGCCCCAAAAGTCACACTTGACTTAAAATAAAGACATTGTGCTAAAATAATGAGTGAGTAAAAGTCTTTAAGTATCAGGAGTTAAAGCAGCATCATGCTGCATTATGGTGCTTTATAGCTCCCCCATATTGTAACACCACTGTCCTAAATACATATTCCCAGGTCTGTAAGAATGTCACATGAAATGTAGGAGTGAACTACAGACAAAACTCACCACATCATAACAATGTTATGTGATGGAAGCGTGTACGTTGAAGCAAACATGCAGTTACACTATATGAGTAAATGTACTTGGTTACATTCCATCGGTGTGAACAGTAACTGTAATCAGAATCTTTTCCACCTTCCGTCGTGAGTCTGTCGGCAAGCCACCATCACCAGCTGTCACAGCTATTAACGCTAATACAACTAATACTGCTGATTTAAAAGGACCCTCTGGTATAGACAGTTGATCACCTGTTAATGAACCACTCCAAACATGTAACTCTGCAAAAGTAGAAAGCTGTGACTGCGAGCTTTCATCTTGGTTAACCACCTTGGACTAAATAACGGGTTCCCCTGCTCTCACCATTCTGCAGACATGAATGCAGCTATGTAATGTGATTTTACCGTGTCAAACGGGATTAATAGCATTATCATTTCGAGTAGCTAACGTTTAGTTTACCTCCGCAACAGTTAACCTTTAAAAAACATCTTATTCCCTTCAGTTCATGCACTTCTAAACCTCTAATTCAGAAATGTGTTTCTGAGACCTTTTCGG
Organism: Diplodus sargus; assembly: GCA_903131615.1. Classification (NCBI taxonomy): domain Eukaryota; kingdom Metazoa; phylum Chordata; class Actinopteri; order Spariformes; family Sparidae; genus Diplodus; species Diplodus sargus. Next base: position 2,935,090 of record CAEMYA010000115.1, read on the forward strand.
GAGGAAGTCACAGCTTAATATGATGGTCACCATCGCCACATCTCACCCACAGGACACATTCTTCAGTTATCAGGGCATGTTTCTTGCTTTGTTGAACTTTGTGGTGGAGATTTTTCAGATCTGAGAAGAAATGATGGCAAAAGTTCAAAAAGGGGACCTGATAAATGATCCTTTACCACAAACAACCACGCAGGTTTTCATTGATAAAAAAAAAATTAGTTAACACACCACGTGTCATCAGATGAATTACCTGTGATCATAACAAGGCAAATAAAACAATAGTAAATCAATTTAAGCTCACTTCCACATGCTTAGTGCACACATCCCGCTCAGCTAATGTGTGAAAAGCTGTTCTGGGCTATTTTGCAGCGAGCCAGTGTGCAGAGGGGCCACTACTTTGCTCCCTGCTGAAAGACCAACATACTCTGGTGTGAAACACCTCCTTATCTCCCTCTCCCAGAATGACCAGGTTTGTTTCCCTGCAGGCCCACCAACACACACTCACACACCACCCAGGGAGCTCGTAGGCCTGTTCACAGACACATGCTGATGCACACATAAAAATGTGTATGCAGTCGCACAAATTCAGACACACAAACGTACATATGCTCTCTCACCCTCTCTCCCTCTCTCTCTCTCTCTCTCTCTCTCTATCTGGTGACAGCGAGAGAGCGAGGGGGGAAATGTGAGCGTTGGCGGTCCAAGTGCCTTGGTGTCGACTGACAGATATAATTACAGGAGCGGTCTCTAAAATCTACCCCCCCTCCTCCCCCCCTCCCTCCTCGCCCCCCCAACACCCCTCCTTTTTCCTCTTGCTGCCCCTCTACCCCCCACACCCTCCATCGCCACTCTTACCCCCTCGGCCCTAACCATTATTTATTTTAGCAGCTCCAGCCCGCTTCAGAGGGCTCAGCAGCACTCACAGGGCCCCTGCCAAAAAGTGGCTTTCTGACTGAAAGCTTTCCAAACAAGCTCCGCTGGTCCATTTGGCCGAGGTCCAACGCTGTGCGGTCTCCCTACTACCGCTCCCTCTCTCTCTCTCTCTCTCTCTCTCTCTCTCTCTCTCTCTCTCTCTAAGAAAAGAGGGAGAGAGGGAGTCTGGTTTGCATTAGTATGAATGTGTGCGTGTGTGTGTGTAGCCACATGTGCGGCCATACTTCTGCAACTCTTTTATGTGTGCGTGTGTGTGTGTGTGTGTGTGTGTGTGCGCGCCTGTGTGTTTCTGGCGATCTGACCCAGACCCAGAGTGATGGTCCCTGGAACCTGAAGCCACACCGCGCTGTATAAACAATGAGCAGTGTATTTACACAGAGCTAAGAGAGCAGGAGACTGCGGCTCCTCCAGTGCATCACAGCAAAGCCACGTCTCTGATACTACGCAGACAACCTGTTTATGGCCTTGCGTGTGTGTATGTGTGTGTGTGTGTGTGTGACAGGGCGAGAGAGACCGTGCCAGGACTCTTCTCCGGTCTACCTCCCTCTCAGGTATCTTATCACAGCCTGTGGAGATAGGAGTATATGGAGAAGACTGTTATAATGGCCCCTCAGATAAGTCTGTGTACAGGAGAGCGAGGTGGGCAGATAACTCATGATTAGGTTGGAAAAGGTGGTCAGACACTGGAATATAATATGTTCCATGTTGCTGCCAGTCAGCACAAACATATAGAGAAGTGCCTTACAAGCAGGGCTTAGTATTGTAATTTTAGAAATATAAGCATGCTTCCCCGTATTTTTTTTATTTTACAGCAGGGCAGCAAAGTTTTCTGATGGTCACTTTTAAAGAACACAAGACCGTTGCCCATATAAAACTGTATAAAGCTGGCAACATTCTGATCGCAATCTGCAACTCTCTGATCAGAGAACAAAAAGATTACAAATGTAACCAGGCAGTTGATGCCAATTTATGACACTTGCACACTTGCCAACCTTGAGACCTCCGAAACTAAATCAGGATTTCAAAACCGCGGTCGTCATCTCCCCACAGAAACATTTGTGTTACAGAGACTTTTTTTGTCCTGCATTCTGGTGACTTCTAAAAAAACCAAAATAATAAGTACACCGCAGCAGCATTTGTTGAAGGTGCACAGAGCGAATTTTGTTTTTAAGGTTCTAGAAGCAGCTCTTGATTTAAGGAATATAATTTTTGCAAATGCCAATGTGAGTCGTCAATGTACTTTAAAGCCATTTGTATTTGTGGTTATGGTACAAAAGGAGCACATTGCATGCAGTTCCAGCTTATATAAGCATTCAACCAAAGTCATCACTAAACCAGCTACATAGTGCACCTGTAAATACTGCCAATTTTACGTTTAACCCTCAGGACAGAATGCAGTTATAAGAGGACAAAGTCAGGTGGTGTCATGGCTGGACTGGAGGTTTCTAAGGAGTCTTGTGGGAGCTGCCTTGGGTCTGGGCGTTCTGTGGCATCGTGAGGTCTGTGTCAGCTCCGGTGTGTGCAGTCGTCGGAGCGGGAGCATGCCGGGTGCAAATATATTCTGAGAAACATTTGCATTTTTCAGGGATTCACTTTCCACTCATTGTTCGGCCTGTCATGTATAGCAGAGAGAGTGGTGTTCCACAGGTGACGGGTGCAGGGCTGAGGTGTGTTCACCTCGCTGTACTCTATGTATTTTATGAATTATAGCATTTAATATGTCTATTCCATTAAGGATTTTTCATGTTTCATCATCATTAGTTAAGTTAATATCAATGCGCCACATTTTACACAATGTACGCCCCGCCTGTCCATCTCTCACTCATTGAGGAGGGCCAGCTGCAACATTACATTACAGCAGACTGCATGCTGCACACAGCCAGAAACAGGTTGTGATAACTAGGAGTTGACCAATATGTTTTTTCAGGATTATTAGTAATCAAACAGACCAATAACCGATGTCTGAGAACGGATATACTGTATATTTGTAGTAAAAATTAATATCTTAGAGTTTTGAATAAGCAGTGATACAAACAGAGAGGATGCTGCATCAGAGCCAAAGTACCACATGTGAAAATACATGTCATTTATCTGCAGTCAGACAATAAAACGATAATGATGAAACGTGAACAATACAGGAGAACTTGGATTTTTGATCGTTGGCACAACAGACACATGTTGGAAAGTGTCAAAGTTCGATCCTTGCTTACGAGACGAGCCTTGCAAATGAGAAAGCAAGTAGTCACGCAAACAAAGATAACTAGTACGTGTCGGAGGAGCTCTGTTTGTGAGTTTAACTGTGTGTGTGTGTGTCTTATGTCATGGCGTTTGTGTGAGACTCTGCAGCTGTCCACCCTTCCAGGAATCAGGAACCAGACCCAATCTCACCTGACCTCCTGCGAGTGGTGGAGTGTGACCGAAAACACACGCGCGCGCACACACACACACACGCACGCACACCCGCATGCACAAGCCCGAGAGGAACAGAGCAACAGGACACACTCTTCCCCAGGCCAGCAGAGAGGAAGGAAGTAAGGGCTGGTGGTCACAAAGCACGCCAACGGTAAACCTGCCTGTCACACAAGTCTTTGCCTTTCAGCCGTGTAACCTCCAAAATGAATAGACGTCGTAATGAAATATGTGGGGTTATTCTGCTTTTCCTTTTTGATAATCAAACATGAACATGTTCTATTCATCACCGTGACACTTGAACTCCACACCACTACAAACTCCTCAACACATCTTTTCATTGTAATACACTGAACACTGCTTTGAAAAAGACATTATTTGACGGCTATACAATTGTTAAGGAATTTTTCTTCTAAAAAGTTAATTCTTAAAAGTGAATCCGGCAAACTTTTTAGTGCATAAGACATTTCAGAGTCATGAGGAAAAGGTGACAAGGTTTCTGCATACGCACAGTCATGGCTTAAACATTAAGATAGAGTTTTTGAAGGCTATGACATAAGTCACCTAAAAGATATTCAAACAATATTACTTCAGAGTTAGCCAAACTCACGAGCAATAGAAGTCAGCAACAAAAGTAAAAGAGAAAAAAGGATTCTTTTAAAAATAGTCCTTCCTTCCTTTGTGTCTGTGTCAGGAGAGTCAAGACTAAAACACGTCGAAACCTGCAGGGACGCACCATACACCTGCCAGGATGTCTATAGGATTTGGATCGTTTCTACTCTTTTTTGAGGTTTAACAATAACAGCTACATTTTCAAGTAGTCCGTGTTATTCCAGTTGTTCAAATAGTTCAGTTCAAGGCCATTGTTGATCGCTGTGATGTGAAATGGAAATCTCCTGGTGTCAGACGGTAATGTGAGATGTGGAGCAGACTTGGCAGCATATCTGCTACATGTATCTTGCGAATCCCTGAAATAGTGAAGAATATGACATTTTTTTTGTTTTTCAGTCAGGAGAGAATTCATTTGAGTGAGCAATTATTTTTTTGAGCCATGCACATAATGATAAAGAACGTCTTTAGCGATGAGAGCCCATTGTGACATCATCGTGAAACAAAAGGCAGTGGTGAAGCTGCGAGTGGCGTAAGATGCACTCAGTGGAGTATAGACACTGGTGGTGGTGGTGGTGAATAAGGAAAACGTTTGGGATCTTGAGCGGCCCACTGGTAGGTGAGACCTGGCGCTGGAGGGATGAACCTGAGGTGAATGGGGTGGGGGAGGTGTGATGACGGTTGACACTGAAATGACAATTGACAGCTGGAGGGAGAGCAGAGTTGAATTTGACAGCAAGGACATGATTGGCTGATTGATGAGCGTGGTGAAATCTGGTTGGTTAACTTTAGAGTGAAGACCCCTAAACAGCTGATAGAGAAAGTATACCACGTGTACCATATCGCAGTCTTACTGATTGAAGTCATGCAATGAGCCTCATTCAGATTAAACTGTTTCCTATATAGAATTTAAAGGTGCAATATGTAAAAATCTTAGTTCAAAACATGTGCACATTTACTAACATGATCAACAGAATGTAAATAAAATAGCACTTCCCATATATGTACTGTGTTGCAGAGATATCTGGTCAAGTGAGCATGCTAGCCACCTAGCGCCTGGCCTGAAAACCTCTCCCAAAGCTCCTGTGCTAGCGGCATAAACACCAACACTCGCGCGGTAGGCCGGCTAACTGAAAAAGCTAACTGAAATAAAAAGCTAATAGTAGCCACAGTCATGAATGTTATATGAATACATTAAGCAGCTGTTACTCTGGTGACATCCTGCCCTATTTGTTGGGTGTATGAATTCAACAGGTGGCTAAAACGTACACATTGTACCTTTAGGAGAAAATGGCTTGGTAATGTTTGCTACAAATCCTACATTCTGAAGATATTGTTGAATGTTCATAAGTGTATAACCATATGTGAGGCAGAATTTGACTAAAGGTCTAAGATCTCCGTGTAAACAGTTGTGTTCCTACACATTAGCCGTGGCACATTAACAGGTAGGTTCACTGCTCTCCCCAAGGAGGAAGGGCTCTGTTTGTGTTATGATTTAAGTCAGATTAAGTTCATTTTATGTTTTATTTTCCCTAATATGCAAATTAAGGGCCACACTTTTTAGTAAAAATGCCAGTATTTCTGATGGGGGTCCAGATCTGTTTTTTAAGAAGAAGGAAATTAGACTTTATTTGTCAAGCCTGGACCAGAAGACAAAGCAATGTACTGTTAGATGTAAGAACTTACGTTTGTCTTATCGTGTAAGAGTTGTAGTTCAAAACATCAATTTAAATTAGAATAAAAACAGTTTTGACTTTTCTATGTGTTGTCTTGCAGAGAAGGAGCAAGCTGACACGCTGGACCCTTGACACTTGATGTGCCTCCCCAGATTTTGTTTTGAGTGTGACTTCAACAAGTGGCCATTTTTCATGTATAGAACCTTCACAGTAACCAAATAAAACAGCCAACTAACTGAAAATGTGTAGTGCAGCAGATATCGTCGTTCACAGCCCAGTCACCAGAACAAAATGTAAGCATTACACTTTAATGTA
>CAEMYA010000115.1:2954722-2966157 GCA_903131615.1 Diplodus sargus
TCTCTCTCTCTCCCTCTCTCTCTCTCTCTCTCCTCAGACAGACACAGCTACCCTCCTGGACGTTTCCTTTCTGCTGGCCTGCCCCAACAAAGGTGTTCAGTCATGTGAAACCTAATCTCCAGCCCCCCAAAACCTGACCCTTGACCCCTTCAGTCTTCACACAGCCAGAGGGGGAGGGGAGCCGGGGCAGGAAAGGGAGGCTTTTGGGAAAAGGTCACATTCCCGAAGACACTTTTGTGTACGTACGTGTGTGTGTGTGTGTGTGTGTGTGAGCGTGCATGCACCCAATCCATTATGTGGTTTTCTGTTCAGGCATCAGCATGTGTGTTTGATTCTGTGTCTGCGTACAGAAGTGCATGAGGGGACGATCGCCTGTGTACTCCTGTGCTGCCTTTTAACTGCCTTTTAAGTTTTCATGTGTGTGCATGCACTCGCGTCTTTGTACAGTAGGTATGAGTGTGTGCATGCACCGCCGCACTGTATGCGCATTTTTGTGAGAAAGCACTTTCAGCCCCCGAGCGTCGCTGCCCCATAGACAAAACACAGACTTTGTTTTCTAGCCGAGCCAGACCTGTGAGTCTTGTCTGGGCAGAGCTCCTCTCCTTCCACCCTTTGCTAGCAATCCTCAGATCTTTGTGTGTGTGTGTCTGTGTGTGTGTGTGTGTGTGTGTGTGTGTGAGTGTGAAGCACAGTGTGTGTATGTGTGAGGCGCTGGGTGTCAGCTGTCCTGGGTGATTAGTGCTTTTATATTGTTCCAAGGAGCCCGGACGAGGCCCCCTCTTCACTGCACCACAGCACAGCTGCAGTCTGCCTCTCCATCTCTGCTCCTCAGCCTTCTTCTACTCACTGACACTCGTGAGACGGGCTCGGGCCCAAGAAAAAAATGAGCCTGAAACAGAGGCGAAAACTAGAGGAAGAGGAATGGACAAAGAAGGGGAGAGTGTAGGGAATGGAGAAAAGAGGGGGATAGGAGAGATAAAGAGGGATGATCCACTGACAGTTGAAGCAGAAGTGACAGAGAGACGGAGGAAGGCGGAGAGCAGCGTACAGGGAGAAGTGGCATATTAGGAGGATTAGGGAGTCGATTCAGCGCGCCGGCTCTCTCCTGGACAGGATTTCCCCAGCTATGCCTGGGAGGCCTCCCCTGCTTTAAACACACAGGCAAGTCAGGACAGAGAGAGAGGTGAAGCCGGGGAGGAAGAACAGGGGTGAAGGGAGGGAGGGGGGGATCTTTATCTTTTGCAAGAGTGTCTGTGAACTAGTTTTGATTAGCATAATGAACCAATAAATTCTTGCCCTTCAGAAGAGAGCCAGTGTATCCCCCCAAGACTTGCTAGAAATGAGAGTAACAAAAATAACACTTTTCGTTTTCCTCCAACAGCTTGTTTAACAAATGAAAAACAAGTTTGATGAAGAAAGCTGTTCAAACAGGACTACTAGCTGCACGTCTTTCAGTCAGAGCTCTGTGACTGTTGCCTTTACGAGTTAAGGACATATGTCTACACGGGGAGGAAGAGGAGGGGGGGCCGGGGATGGTAGGCAAGGGCCAAGAGTCTGCTATGGGGAAAGTATGTCTGCTATGCACGGGTTGTTTGGTGGCGGGATTTGTGGGCCAGAGCATTGTTGCTCTCTTGACATTGAACTTGGGAGATCGGAGAGAAGGGAGGGGTGGGGGTAACCACCCTCCCGAACATTATAAGTGTGTGTATATGTGCGAGAACACACACACACAGGCCAACAATTCCTCCCTCCCAACACCCACCAAACCACCCCCACTTCCTTGCGACTCTGCTTTATCTTAACTGTCAACACCTGGCCTAAGCAGGAACCTCTCTCTATCTGTGAACTTTAATCTGGCCCTGCTAGGCAAACAGCGCCGGGCTCGGACAAGGAGAGCGATTAGTCTGTCACGTTGCCCTCCAGTGCTTCAGCGGCGGAGAGGAGGAAGGCGAAGGGAGAGACTCAGAAGAAAAGAGAGAGAGGAAGTCGAAGGGAGAGGTTCAGAAGAAAAGAGAGAGCGATCAGGACATAGGAGGATATATTAAGTTAGATAATGAAAAAAGACAGAAAACACATAAAGCAAAGGGGAGAAGAGAGGAAAACGGTGAGAGAGCGGTGTGTTGGTGGGGAAAAAAGGGGGATGGGGACAAAACGGGGAGAGAGAGAAGAGGAGATGTGAGGGTTGCTGGAGATAAAACACAGACGCCTCGTTGACCTGACAAGGCCACAGACCAGAGATATGGTGGTGTACCTCCACCCTCCATGACGGGTGAAGTTGAGTCATGCAAACACACCTGGGTACATTGTAGTTTATGTACAAAGCCTGGTGTGTGTTTAAATGTGGGTGTATTGGTCGATCGTTGTACTCTGAAAGGATGTGTTCTGTGAGCACGCGAATAAAGAACAAAAGCACCAAATTCAGATATGTATGTAATACTTTTTATTTTTTTCAAGACAAAATGGCTGAGTGAAGAATAATGCAGACAACAGCTGAAAATAGAGTGGCATCTCCGTAACTGAAAAAACAACAACAAGAACAAAATCTGCAAGTCGAGCAAGAACTCATGAATGTTGGTCAATGACCTTTGGTCATCAAATAGAGTAAATTAAGCCATCACAATTCATCAGGAGGGAGAAAAAAAAAAAACGAACTGATTTTGTTTTGCAGTGACTCTGTTCTGAACAGAGCGTGTGTGTGTTTGTGTGCATGTGTGTGTATAGTCATAATAAATAACGTCGACCAATGCCGTTGGTCAACTTCAAGTTCAGTTCAGAACAAATAGCTTGAGAGTAAATACAGAACACAGGATGAAATCAGGCTGAAAACTCAAATGTACCTCAATACCATCAGCAATGATAACATGTACCAAACTTTTGTCTTTCTAGGATTTCTGTTATATTTAGAATATGCCTTGCATATGAGATGTACCATATTTAAATTATAAAGCACCATGGTTCTTTTGGCAATGAAAACAAAACAAAAGAATTCAAAATAACAAAAAGAAAAACTTGTAGCAAAAAAAAAAAATGCTTTTCAGATTGATGTTGAATTGATTGCATATGACAAAAGGTCTTTTTCAAAAACGGCTGGAATGTTATCAGGTGGTACATGTTCAAGGACAGTAAAAAGTTGGCTACCGAGAAAACCCAACAATAGCTTGTATTACTGCATATAAAATGGCAGGAGAGAAAAATATATAAAACAAACTAAAAAGATATGTACAACCACCTGTTTTTACCTCATTGTGGTCACTCCAGCGGGACTGCCTGAAAAGGCCATTACATGACCTCTCACCCTTGGGGAACACCACAACATTTTCTTTTTCAAAAAACATACTTATTTTCAAGCATACAAATTATTCACACTATATTATCCTGCCAAATTAAGAAAATATACGGTGGCAGCTTGTTGGGATTTTTTTCACTACAGAAAAAAAAGGGTACATTGAAACCTTTAAAGAGTACAGGCAAAACAGTTAAAAATACAGGCTCCAACATAAATACTATAAGTGCCTACACTAAGTGAACATTAATTTCAAATACCATTCTAAATACAGGAAAAAAGTAGACCATAAATGTGTTTTGAACATAGGAACTTACAAGAGTGTGCATTTTCCTATGTGTTTTAAGTTCTCTCTATATATTTATATATCATAAATCTCTCCCCAATGCAAATTTTTGTTCAACCTGAAGACTTGTGTATAGTAAAGGCAAAAAAGATGAGAGACATGTTCATTACATTTCATTACATAGTGATCAAGTCCTGGATCTCACCAGGACAGGAAAGAGAAACGACAAAAAAAAAAAACAATAAAAAGAACATAAAAAAAATCGAAACAAAATTTAAATAAGGTTCTCCCCTAAAGATATTGAAGTGTTAAAACTCAACAACACAATTTACTTATCTTTTTAAATCAAATTTGTAGAACTTTTATCTTTCAGTACTGAGCGGTATATTTCTATAGTTGGTGTGAAGCAGGATATTTCTATGGCGGTTCCTGCATTGATAACCCCGAGAGCCAAACTGATGTTCAGTTCTCAGGAGGAGACATGGCTGGCGACACTTTCTAGTTAACCCTCTTTTTTTTTGCTTTTTTTTTTTTTTTTTTTTTTTTTTTTTTTTTTTTTTGCTTTTTACTCTGTTTGTAATGCAAAGCAATGACACCACACTAATCTGTCAGCATAACAGCAAGTTTTCCCTTGAGCGTCCAACTGTAAACTGGGAAAATTGAACAGTGCACGTAGGTAGTACCGGATCTGAAATCCGGTCCTCATTTTATACTCAACCAACTGTACCTCCGATTAGAGAGACAGATACAGGATCCGAGGCAGAGTGACAAGTGCTATATCATCAACAGTGGCAGGGGATGGAGATAAAACATACAACTACCACAATGAGGTCTCCAGCATGTTAACTGAAAATAACAAAAAATGTTGGAACATTTGACTCGTGTTGAAGGTGAAAGTGTTTACTAAATTCCGATTTTTAAAAAAAAATTTATGTGGACATTAATTTTAAGATCATTTCCAATGTGAATTCATAAAAAAAGGTTTCAGATTACTTAAGGGGCTTTCTAAGATCTAATGCGGTAAAGAGAATAAGCGCTATAAAGACATAAACATTTGAATTGTAGAGACACCTGGTCGACCCACTCCCCACCCGCCACCCGGAACCCTCACCCTCGGACACCCACCCAAACCCCCACCACCCAAAATCTGTCTGGCTTAGAACAACTAAAAACCCACTCTGTGGTCTTCAAATGGCTGCTGGCTACAACTGCCTGCTTGCTGACACTGAAGAAAAACATAACTCTGTGCTACTTACAAAAAAAAACCTGCAAACTTTTAATTTTCAAAGAAAATAAACACTCTGGAAAATTAAGAGCTTCACGTTGGTTATTAAAACAACTCGTCAGACTACCCTCTCAGTGTGGTACACGTGTACCGGAAAAACATAAACTCCTAAACCAAAACTCTACACACCAAACTCCTACTCCTTTTGTTAGCATGTAACATGCCAGTAAACAGAATCATAATCTGGAGAATAACAATATACATGAGTCAGGCAGATAAATGATTTACCAGAGATACACATAGCTTTTTTTTTTTCTTTTTTTTTCTTTTTTGTTTCAGCTGGTTCCTTACGCTAAGTCACAAAACGACAGGGGTCGTACAGGTGCTTGATGCAAGGACCTGCTTGTTCCATATGTGCACAAAAATGTCCTGTAATCTTCTCTAGCTGAAACTCCGAGCTTATAGCAAAAAGGAGGATTAACTAATGCAGGTAAAATATCCAAGGCACTCTTTGTTGTCATTTCACACCATATTGTTAATTTCATTGCTGTTTGTCAAAGAAATATTTCATGGCGCTAGTGCCTAGCATTTCATAGGCAGCCCAATTTTCATATATACTCTATATCTCTTATCTCAATCTTGCATGGAAAATCTTTCACAAAGATCTGTTTTAAGTGTGACCCTGCTTGTCTTGATGTTTTGATAATGTGACACTGTCCACAATGTTTGAACACAAAACTGTACATGATATGTAAAACAGTACGTACTGTATGCAGCATGGGTTCTCATAACTAACCTTTTTTTTTTTTTTTAACGTTGAAGAAAACCAAAAGTATCAACAGCAACACGTGTACAACCAAACCCACCAGCCGAGGACAATTTTCTCTCTAAGTAGCCAAAACACACCGAGCATGCTGTCCAGTTACAAAAAATACAAAACGTGTAAATTATTGCACAATAGAAAGGCTCAAAAAGTTTTGATGCAATAGTATTGCCCCAATGTTGGATCATGCATTCAGCTTTTTCCAGTTGGGGATGATAACAGGGCTGTACCGTGTACTGGTGTCTAACCCTGTTGTCCTTTCCCCCAATTTATTGGCTACTTAGCCAGGGTCACTTTTTAGCCAGGGGAGCTGAGAGAGAGAGCTGCCAGCATGCTGCTCTCCGCCTACTCAGTCTTAATGTCATTAGCCAGAGGGCGGTCACTGTGCCACTTCTTCATGTGTTTCTCCAGAGTGCTGTATACACTGAAAGGCATGTGGCAGATTTCACATTTGTACACGTCCTTGCCCATCTGTCCATGGGTCTTCATGTGGCGGGTGAGCTTTGAGCTCTGGGCGCACGCATAGCTGCACAGCTCACACTTGTAGGGCCGCTCTCCAGTGTGACTGCGTCGATGCACTGTCAAGTTGCTGCAGTTCTTGAACACCTTGCCACAAAACTCGCAGGTGTCACTGCGGCGGCCGTCCTTGGAGCTCGGCCTGCCATTCCCATGGGGAGTGCTGGCTCCGCTGCCGGTGCCGCTGCGTCCCGAAGTGGCCCGCTCCCCATCCAACTCGCCGGGGGGAGTGGAGAAGCGCAAGCTGCCGTTTTCTGACGAGTGCTCCGATGAGGAGGCGAAGGGCGATTGTCTGGAGTCCCCACCTGTGAAGTTGATGAAGGGGTCCTTGAGTTGTCGTGAGGCAGCGTAGCCAGCTAGCCACTGGGAGTAGACGTTCTCTGTGTTTGGGATGGTGGGCGTGGGCGGGTCGAGGTCCTTCTCCACTTTGATGCGCTTGGACAGGGGACTGAGGGAGCCAGGGCTGACCCCTCCACCCAGCAACTTCCTGGATAGACTGTCAGTGGATATAGGTCCCAGGCCATTGATGGTAGTGGTTCCATCATCTGCACGGTCTGGCTCCATGGCAGAGTCCTCATCGCCAGGCTCCCGGGACAAGCTCCGGCGGTTGGGGTGCAGGGCCTCACTGTTCTGGTGGTGGCGGGCCCCCTCTAGCCGCAAGCTGAAACGATAGTCATTCCTTCCCTCTCCTTCTTCAGCTCCAGGCTTACTCTCAATTTCCTCCTCCTCCCCCTCCTCCTCTTCCTCCTCCTCTTCTTCCTCCTCCTCTTCTTCTTCTTCTTCCTCCTCCTCCTCCTCTTCCTCCTCTTCTTCTCCATTTTCAGATATCAGGCCATTGTTCTCACTCTTGAACTTGGCCACCACCGACTTGAGAGCATCCGTGGCGCTGCCCATCAGATCACTGGTACCCGGCTCAGGAGAGCTCGCAGTCGAGAGGCCGTCTTCTGACTTGGCATTGAGCGCCGAAGACTTGCTCTGACAGTGCGTCTTCATGTGTCGTTTCAGTTTGCTGGCCTGGGTGCACGCGTGGTTACAGAGGTGACACTTGAATGGCTTTTCCCCCGTGTGGCTACGTCGATGAACGATTAGGTTGCTCTGGAACTTGAAGGTCTTCCCGCAGAACTCACACGACTTTGCTTTGAGAGGTGTGCCCGGTTGGACCGCATTTGATACGGCATTGGGGGTGGAGCGTGAGCCAGAAGGTGACTGAGAGGTGGAGAGGGGTGGCGTAGCGGAAAATGGAGGCTTAGAACCTGGCTGGAATGGCTGTAGCAGCCGTTGCATAGGGTTGGGCCTGTTTGGGGAGAGAGGCGGTGAAGCCCCATTGGCATTCCCCGCCAGCTCACGCAGACGTCTCGAAAAGTCCATGCTGGGAGGGGTTTCTAGCGGCACTGAGTTCAGCCTCATCACCCTGTCAAAGGCGCTGGGATGGTGGGTTGCCAGGGCCAGGTCGTCGGGGCTGAGGTGGTGGCGCGGCGGTGGGCTGAACAGCGGTGGCGTTCGGGGGTAACGGCCCTCACGAGGCGTGGACGCTGAATCCCGGCCGGACCCAGAGCCCGGCATCCTCAGGAGGCTGTAGGGACTGCCATCTGCCAAGTGGACAGCATGGAGGGGAGGCTGGGAGGAGGCACAGTCACCCCCCATCCCAGGAGCTGCAGCCACGCGGGGGGTGAGGGGGCTGCCAGGCTCGCTCTCCAGATAGATGCGGAAGCCGTGGGTGTTCTGGGCATGCTGGAGCAGGAACCAGGCACTGGTGAAGGGCTGCTTACAGGTGGTGCAGGTATAGCTGCTGGGCTCATCTTTATCTGACAAAAAAAGGGACACAGAGAGAAACAAATTTTAGAACTGGCCCGTTAAAGTGATAAAATGGACACAGTTTATGACATTTCCATAATGAAAGTGAGGTTTTAAATTACAAAAATGTCCAATAGGATCATCAGAAACTGAAGGAATGTAGCAGCATTTAGCGGCAAACCAATTTCATTTTTTGAACCACGCATTCACTGCTCTTTTTTTTCCTTTTCTAGCACTCTCAAAACATGCCCCCATTACATCACCAATTATATCTGGCCAAAATGACTGTGATGAGAGCGAAGCTTTAAAAAAGATTTTAAAAATCTTGAATTGGTGCAACAAAATTGGACAAAAATGATTTTGTAAACGCAGGGGAAATAATCTTCCTTTTTACTTCTGTGCTCATTAAGCATGACTGAATCTTAACACACTACGCAAAGCATTTTAAAATTGTCATTACAAAATCTGAGATCCTGAACCTTATCAGATGTGAAAGATTAAATATGCATTTTATATATTTTTCCAAACCAGCATTCACTTCCAGTGGGGTGAGGGCTTAACAAAAGAATAAATAAAACAATAATGAGCGATAACTCAGGCAGCAAATACACAATTTACACAGTTGAGCAGGCATAGGAATATTTCAAACAATAATTGACTTTCAATAGCACTTGCACACTGACCGGAGATTTGCCTGACAATGCACGCCTAATCTCGTTAAACACACTCATCTCCCCTCCAATGCTATGTTTACAGAATTAGCTGGGCTAAAGTGGGACATGTATCTGATGCCGCATGTTAATGCTGCATACAAATAAGAGGTCACATGTTAATAAACTGCACCAGCGTTTATCACAAAAAACACACATTCACAGCAAAGAGAAGCAGAAGGGAATATTGTGTACGTGTGTTTGTGTGTGGGTGGGGAGGCTCCTATGAAAATGCATTTCATGCATTACTTTTCTATTTCTGATATTTCATGCTTTATGGATTTATTTAAATCCTCTCAGGTGAATAGAAAAGGAGAAGAAGGGGAAAGCAGAAGTGAGAGATATGCAAAATAAGAAGCATCCGCCACTTGCAAATGTGCTCCCTCTTTCATCTTTTGGCTTTCTTATCCTTTCTTCTCTTTTTTTTTCTTTCTTCACTGGAGGGCATTTTTCTGAAGTCATTTGCAGACACTGAACCCAAAACCACGGCTATACTGTGCAGGAGAGCAAGAACAAGGGAGGGCGAGGGAGGAAGATAGGCCGCGTGTGTGTGTGATTGCGACTGCGAGCGATCCCTAAGATGGTGGATGGACAGTCTTGCATGTTTTTAAGCCTGCTGTGGCTGAGAGACAAAGGGGTGAGGAAGAGAGGATGGCTGCTGAGTGAGAAGAGGGGTGTTGTGGATGAGCTGCAGTCAGAGCAGATTGGCGTTTTGTGGTTCTCCTCGCCGTCTCATGTGTCCACGGCCACCGTGGCCCCCTCCGAACAATCTCACTTAAAGAGCAGAACACGGCGTAAAATGTGCACCCAATCAAACCTACACACAAGCCTTTTTCTCTTGACTGAAAAGAGTTGGAAGGGGGGTATACTGGTAAATTATGGATCATTACAATCTGCAAAAATTACAGTTAATTGCTGCCACCTGCAAGGGGCTTTGACCCACTATGGAATTTTTCCATCATAAAAAAGCCATTTGCCCATACACGTTTTTGCTCCCTCTCTCATAAGCACAAATAAAATGTGCCCATTACATTGGCTTTGGCTATATGTATGTTTCCTGATTATGTGTGTGTTTTTATAGCTTAAATAGAAAGCCCCATATCACTCGTAAAACGGTTGCAATAACCTGGCCTCTCCTGTTCACTTTGCTTTGATTTGCAGCCTATCCACACTTCCTCAACGCTGCCTTAATGTGCGGGCAGAGAGTGTGTATGCACAAGGAGGAAAATAGATGAATTTCTCTGTTATTGTGAAGGACGAGCGAGGGAGATGGGGGGGCGGGTTGGCTAGAATGTCGTCTTCTCCTCCGAGACACAGCCGCGTCCGTCAGAGGGAAGAAAGAAAGCAGTGATCGTGGACGTGAAGGGAAAAGAAGGAAGTAAGAAGAGAAGTGTGCCGTGAAGGGGACATTTCCTGACGACTACACACCACATTTCTGAAGGGCACAAGAGCCGCGACACGGCACTTTAAAGCCGGTAGTCAATCCCTTTTCTTGTGTATCAAAAAAAACAGCATGTCTCGTGCTATGCAATCACGAGCCCATCTGTGGACATTTGACAAACTGTGCTCAAGCCACAAGCAGCGACGATAATTGTTATTCCCATCCAAGCAGTGGACACATTGATGGGCATCAACACATTCACAACAACGGCAGAGAAGATATCTAAATAAGCCCGCTATTGTCCTTAATAGCTGTCCTCAACGGGATGGAGGGACAGTTATTCAAAAGGAGAAAAGACAGTCTGACAAGGCGTTTGACAGCCTTGGAAGATTTTTTTTTTTTCTTCTTGCTGGTAAGAAGAGCAGAGGACTCTGCGAGGGAGGACAGATGATCTTATAAACGAGTATGTCCTCTAATGGAATAAAGGAGAGCTCCCTCTCGCTCTCTCCGTCTGTTTCTCTCCCTTCCATTAACTCCAAGTCTGTGGAGAGTTAGGGCTGGAGAGCAGGAGAGCTGGGGCTCACGCTGGATCTCCAGGTCCCTTTGAAATAGGATCAGCAGAGTGGAGAAACCACACTGACAACCCCTTAGCTGCCATTTCATGGCAGGGGCTGAAAGAGGGGACTTTGGGGGGGTGGAGAGAAGACAGAGAGCATAAGAGAGAGAGGGCAAGGGGGGATCAGGGGCAGAAAAGTGGAAGAAGGGAAATATAAGGAACAAAAAAGGGGAGAGAGAACAGTTGAAGAGGAAGAGAAAGGGGGTTTAACAACTCCTTCCAGGACATTTCAGCACATTGCAACACAAAGCAAGGGAGGCTATTATAGTGTAGAGTCTAACGGACAGGCTATCATGCAGAGAGTATGATCCACGGCTCGCGCAAGAAAGCACAAGGCCAAATGACGCAAGGCCGAGGCGGAAACGACGGCGTCCTAAACAGCAGATATGGCTGCACGTAGCCGCTTCACACCACCGTCCCAGACAACGGCATTGACCAGACAAAGCAGTCCGGGAGGAGGCTGAGGCATCATGTACACTTTGCTTATGCAGATTGCTCCATTGTCAGCGACCCAACCCCCAAAGCCAGCCTCGCACGCACCCAGTCCTTCTGAATCGCCTCACCAGCCCCTTCCCCCCCTTCATCCCAGCAGACCAAACACAGCCACAAACACAAACAAACAAGACAACAGACGCCAAGACAACCGCGACCTTGACCCCGTGTTGGCAGGTTAATGATGCGTTAAGAAAAAAAGTAAAACCGCCATCAGCTGTCCGTTTGTCCCTTCATCTCTCAATCACTCCCGCCATCTTTCTTGGGCGCCTACTCCCAGAAAACTTTCTATCCAAGAGTTTGCAGACT
>CAEMYA010000115.1:2966218-2986218 GCA_903131615.1 Diplodus sargus
ATGGCAGGCTCAGGCTTGTCCTGGTGTGACCACGCAGCTCTCACTGATATTGGTCATTTAGCTAATGGAGGAAGAAGCTAACAGGATTAGCTCGCATGTCTTCCAAAAGGAGGAAGAGAAAGGTACAGAGACACGGTGGTGGAGGGGGGCACAGAGTGTCAACGCCATTTCCCAAAGTTATCAGTCGCCCGCACTCGGGAGCACTCACACACACCTGAAAAGTGATTATGCTAATAGCAGGTCTTTGCCAATATTCATAAGTGTTTATAGGTGTTGGAGTGAGTGCCTCAGGAAGACGGAGGGTTGTCAATACAGTGCCTCTTAAGAGTGCCTCAGCCGTAGCTGGCGTTAATGTGATTACGACTCTGTTTATGTCATTAGGGTATTCACAGTCAGGGATTGGACAGGGGCGAAGGGTGAAGCAGGAGAGGACAGGTTGGGGGGGAGAAGGTGGGGATGCTCCGAGGAAACCCATTAGAGCCCTTCTTCTGAATTCACTCTCGTCTTGACTTTCACCTGAGTTGAAGGTCTAAAAAGTTGAACTGAAATAATTCAACGAGGGCTCTTGAGTGTGTGAGCGGGATTTATTCCACGGCTAATTCTGTAGCTGGGCATCTCATGCATGCTATCGCCCAAAGATGTTTTATCAGCCTCTGCATCGATGTTGTTCGTGAGAATACCTGATAGAGCAGCTGGCTGGCCTTGACCTCCCTCCTCACCTCGCTATCCCCCCCCTCCCCTCTCTGTTTGTCCGCCGCAGCCACACACACCAGGGCTCATACACTCACTTCTTTGTCCCGGGCCAGACTCGTCGTGGTGCGCTGAGCCACTGGCCACACACAAAAGGCTTGTTTGACCAACACTTGTTCCTGAGACAAAGCCGGATGCAGGAAATACGGTTTACTAAACAGAAAGCCAGCCAGGGAATAGAACAGGCCTAAATCCCAGCCTTTTTACAAGTCTGATGTGGAGCGGGGCCCGCAACACTGGCTGGTGTTGGACTCACACAATCGGGAGAAGCTGACCACTAACCACTAACACACATCGCACACACAGAAGAGAAGTGGAAAAGGGGAAAAAAAGAAGAGAATGGAGCACTAAGAGAGCATAAGATGGGGAGGTAGAGTGGGGCAAGAAAAGCCGAGCTGGCATGAACGGGGAAAGGGGGGGGGAGGCAGATCGCCAGATAAAGATGCATGGTGGTCTTTGAGGGCCTGTGCCCAGTATTAAGTAATCTGCTGGCTGTGGCTTTGTCTCCAATCAGACTTTCACACTTCTTACCTTTCCTTTCCCCTTCTCCTTCCCCTGAAAGTTGATAAGAGCAACAGTGGAACTGAGGCGTCACTCGGAGCCACTGAGAAACCATTATGGACAGATGGTACCCACACAGGGGCCGATGAATGCGCGCACCATACACAATAGACAAATGGGTGTGCATGTGTGTGTGGTTGCGTGTGTGTGTTTGTGTGTGCTTTTTGCATGCATGCTCATTGTTAGTAAGTATGACCACATGACTGTGTCCATGTATTAATGCATTTGTGTGTGTGTGTGTGTGTGTGTGTGTGTGTGTGTGTGTGTGTGTGTGTGTGTGTGTGCGTGCGTGTGTGTGTGTGTGTGTGTGTGGACATTAGTATGTTATACACTTGCTACAATCATTTCAAAATTAGCATCGCTCTCCGCTGTCTGTTTCCCGGCGTAACCTTACTCCCTTTGATCTTTTCTCGGTTGAACTGTGTTTGAACTGACCATCCACCCACCCATCCATCCATCCGTCCGTCCGTCCGTCCGTCCCTCTATCCCTCCATCTATCCATCCATTCATCCATCCCGACTAAGCCCAGCTGGACAGCTTCGTGCTTGGGTGCGGCTTGGTCCGGCAGACCCTATAATAGGCTGGGCCAGCCGTGTCTCTGATGCAGATCATTATTTGCTCTCTGCTTACCAGCGTCAGTGGGAGGCCGCACGCTGTTGTTTCTCATCCGAGCTCTAATGGTACAGTGAAAAGACCTCTGGGCTTCTAAGCTTAACCAGTCTAATTAAATGGACCATCGCTTATGTAAGCATCCGCAGAGATTATTTATTGAGTTGGGATCCACTTCACAGGATCAAACCACCGTCAACAAAAACCAATGCTCCGTGGAGCAGGTATTAAATAAAGGAGTGGAATCAAAGAAACTGCAAACCGCCAAGTGTCAGTTTAAGCACACATATCCAGGTACATAAGAAGACTTAATCAAGCAGGAGTATTTTTGGACTCGGGCAATATCCCAGATGGGCGAGGAGTCTCTGAACACTTCGGAGGGGAAATGTGAAAAGTGTTCTGTCAAAGAAAAGATACGTCTCAATAAACCGCAGCTTAAGGGGACCAGAATGGAGAAAATAGGCTAATGAAGAATATAATGGAATTAAAATGGAAGCCAATAGAACACAATAGAACAGTGTTTGCCTTCTTCACTATCTAAAATTCAGGCTGCAACATTCAGATGAGAGCATCTGCTGTCTTTCCTTACAAGCATCATCCCTGTTTGAAGTGAAAGCCTCCGTAAGACATGAGGCCAGCAGCCTCAGCTCCGCTATCTCTGCATAGCTCAGCTTATGACAGGCTGGCGTCCCCGCAGAAAGGATGGAGGGGGACCAGGGAGGTCGACTAGCTGCACATTTCTGCATAAATCTTCAGATAGATAGCATCAGGAGAGGAGAGGCAGGGGAGGGAGGCAAGCAAGCAGCGGAGGATGATAAGGCCCCCGGGGCAGGGCATTCGACACTGTCAAAACTGTTTCGTCTCTGGCTATTGGACGAGTGGAGCGCGTTATGAGCCTGCATACCATTTGCCAGGACGCGATTCGGCTTCACCGGAGCATACAGGGCCCTGTATCTGACCTCCCCGCTATCCCCCCTCTTCAGTCTTCGCAGACATGCAGGGAGCTGGACAGGAGAGCACA
This sequence comes from Diplodus sargus, assembly GCA_903131615.1. NCBI lineage: Eukaryota > Metazoa > Chordata > Actinopteri > Spariformes > Sparidae > Diplodus > Diplodus sargus. The sequence continues at coordinate 2,969,160 of CAEMYA010000115.1, forward strand.
GACACCGCATGGAAGATTTGAAGTGAGCACCTTACAGTCACATTATCATGAAGCTTCCAGAGAAGCTCTGATAATCCAAAGCTTGACTGGTGAATATTGTGAACTAACAGAACTCACAAGAAGCCAACATGACAGTTGTTGTGGTAATCGTACAAAAAAAACAGGACCAGGTCTGACACACAATAGGACAGTCAGCATATTTGTAATATACGCACAAATATTGAAAGTGAAGAAAAATAATGTGAAAATGCTGCAGACAAGCTGATATGTCAGCGCTGACACTTCTAAATCAACAGTATCAAAAGCACACAAGGGCACACACAAAGAGCAGGTATACATCATCTGTTTTTATCCTGCTGTGAATGCAAATGTGGTAATTAAAAAAATAAATCAAAAAAAAGAATCAGCTGTAATGTTATTAATCGTTTCCGGAATAAATAATTCTACTTTTTTTGTCAGCCAGGTTGCAGCACCCTTGGATCAAGTACGAATTACCGATCTTGCTCAAAGAGTGTGATACTGGTTTTCACATCCTCTAATGCGCAAAGAACACGGCGCTTTCCTTCCTGAGAATTTGTCTGCCACCACCTGCGTGACGCGCCGTTACATTCAGCCCCGAATATCTTGGTGTTTCAGTTATTTTTTCCACCTGCTGCGTGTTCAACCCTTTAGGGCACAAGTGGACACACACAAATGCATATAGCCATATAAAATGCTCCGTAATGCAAATTGTGACAGGCGCAAATGAAAGGTGAAAGAAGGGGGGAAATAAAAAACAAAGGGCAACAAATAAGGGGGCACTGTGTAGTTTTGGAGAAGAAATTCGAACAGAATTTTTTTTTCTAAAAACTGAATAAACAAGCTGTTCTCAGAGGAAAAAAAGGTCCCTAGAACACTGTTTGAGGCTAGTCAGGTGGCAGGGTCCGCCACATATAAACAGAGTAAAGTGGTATGACACTGTGTTATCCTTTAAGGTTTGTTTGTTCATCATAAAAAAGTCAATGAAGATCTTTCTCTTCTGATTACAGTCCTTCCCAAAACAACATAGCGCACCTCTAATAATAACCCTTATTAATAAATGGCTAATTAAACATTAGTTGATAGTAGAAGAGGAAGAGTGGGCAGTGAGGGTTAAAGACTCAGCATGATCTACAGGCACAGACCTGCAGTCAAGGTTTCTCTGAGCTGATAGAAGTCCGGACACACACACACACACACAACCACTGAGTGTGGCTGGACTGAGTAAACACTTGAGCCTGTCTGGAGGATAGAGTCATTCCTTCTCCCTCCGGCTCTCCGTCCCTCATACAGCCTGCATGCTCCTTTGTTACTCCTCCTTCCATCACGCTATTTCCTTAACGCGTTCTGATGACAGCACTGAGAGAGGTTAAAGCGAGTCTTTCTTTACACACACACACACACACACAGACAGCTTCTCCCTTACCCTTCTTTTACCACTGAAATCCTCTACCCTTGGCCTATAACACAAATAGTTTTTCTGAGTCTCTTTTCTTCGGCTCAGGGGGACGCTACCTTTGGCTGTGAACACCTGTGCCGCCATACACCTCTCGTCTTCTCCACCCACTCATTCGGAGCCGGACAGATCTCAAAAACCATCCATCAGGCCAGTGTGTACAAGCCTTTTTTTTTCTCCCCCCTCCTACCTTTGCCTGAGGTGCTCCGCCACTGTAAATAATATTTTCAGAGACAATGAGACACGTAGAGCCAGGCAAAGGAAAAAGAAGAAGGGGCAAAGCAGGGAAAGATACTCATCATTATCTTAATCTCACGGCGCTGAAGGTGGGTTTGGGCTTCCAGATGCACTTTGATCGCCAGTAAAATACCACACTCAAGAAGAAACAGGAAACTGTTACAAAACTCAGAGCTACGGCTAACGTTGACCTCAGTTGTTTGTTCCTGAACACGCTCGCAGTGGCCCCAGAAGCTCTCGAGCGCGGGCCATCATTTAGATACTGGTGAACAAGGGCTGATTTAAACATGCAGTTATTTTTCACCCTGTCCTACCACCTCAGGGTGAGAGGACCAGGGCATGTGAGCTCGGGCCAACCATAGCAGCTCGTTATGCATACGAGCCTAAAGGCATTGTGGAAGGACATGGCACTTTAAAACAAGAGGGCCAGTGTGTTGGAGTGTCCCGTGGCCCGGAGCTGTGGAGGATGAGGGTTTAACACGCGTCCCATCTGCTGTGTGTGACTGTGCACACGGTGGTCGAGTGGTTAAGGAGGCATCAATAGCCGGACTCTTTAGATCAAGGGGTATCTCAGGGTCAGATGTAGCTCGAAAATCCATTTTTCTTAGAAAAAGTGTGGCGGGAGATGCGCTCACACATGTGGTGACGGCAGAACTGAAGTGTGGACTTTGGATGATTCTATCACAAGTTCAGTCCGCTTCCCCCCCCTTTAAATCCTCATTTCACCCTGTTAAATTCACTGCAATGTCACAACGAGTAAGGTCTGAGACATGATGTTCCCCCGATTCTGTAATAAGGACGCGGCCACTAACAGTGAGATCTCAAAGTCCCAACCCACCAACATCCATTCACCCGACCCTCCATTTCCTGTTCCATTATTAATTCATTGGGGGGGGGGGAACAGTGCTGGGACACTTCTCAAACCCTAGATGCTTTCCAAAACCTGATTAAAATTGCAAAATGGCCTCCTGTTCAGCCCCTAATTCAGCCCCTTCAAGACATTCTGACAGAAGCGGGAGGAGACGTCGCAGAGCGAGGACGTGGTCAGATATCCAAAGTGACCTACAAATGTTCCCTTTTTACCGCTCCTCCACTGGAACTTGACACCAACACCGGACCAACCAGGGCCACACCTTTATGACGTGATGGCAACGTGGTTGCCAAATCAAACGAGTCAAGGTTTCGTCGTACATTACAGGGCACGGTATTGTTTTCCGATGACACAGGGGTGCACTGTACAAGCCAGAGAAAAGCCCGTAGGGTTAGAATGGGGTGAAGGCAGCCAGTTAATACCTACATGTAACGTTTACCATCAATAACAGTCGGTAAGATGGATGGGCCATATGCTTGGCAAAGGCAGGCCACGCTCCGCACTATTCTTCATCTCCGTGGCTCGCCGTACCAGATTCCTGCCTACTAATTGAAGACATGTGGTCTGATCAGCCGCTAGAGCAATGCAAGAGGAGCAAGTAAAATGGTGGACAATAGGACCTGATGAGGGCCAGCAAGGCAGCACAATGAGCTGCATTCTTCTGTCTTCCAGTGGAATCTGCATTCATGTCAGTGATGTGTTTAACTTTTAAGGTGACGTTATGTCGTTTTGGGGAAGATATTTTAAGAAAAGAGAGATGCTTAAACAAACTAAAAAATCAAACGCTCTTTGTTTTCTGTGACCGAATAAACTGAATAAACAAACTGACCTTAAAGGGCAACACAATTGTATGTATGTGGCAGACCCTGCCACCTTTCCCCCTTCAAACTGTATTCTGGAGACGTTTTTTTTTTTCTTTATTTCATTTTTTATCCAGTTGTGGAAAAAATACAAATGACTGTTGATATAGTCGATATAATTACCTAATTAATATTTGAGGGAAGTTTGAATGTCTTCACCAAAGCTATATGGTCCCCCTTTAAGAATCGTCTGAAGGCACGTTTGACGCAGCTACCTGTGTCTTCTCTCTGCACACCCACACCGTCACTGGCCTGTTAAAAGTACAGCGTGTGGACCCTTCCACTTACTCTCCCCAGAGGTGTGTCAGGAACATGCATAGGCCCAAGCAGTAGCGAGCGTGATATTAATTAAGGAAGCCAACCTGTAGGTTCCTTTGTGCCCAGCTGTAGAGCATAAATCAGGCTTTTAACGAGGCTAGGGCCCTAAGATCTCAAACCGTGCTGGAATGCTACCTGCACAGCCATGCCAAAAATCTGTCTGGGTCTAGGGCTCCTATAGATCACCATGTTTATAAGGGGGGGCTATAGCCACCTACCCTGGGGAGGGAAGGAGGGAGGGCGGAGCAGAGGAGCAGAAAAAAGGAGGGTGGCATAAGGGGGGCAAGAGCTATTTCTATTGGGTCATCAGGTTTAAGTGAACATGTGTGGTGCTGCTGTGTGCCAGTGCGCTGCACCACAACAAACTCTTCAAAAGAAGCGACCGAGGAAAGGTGATAAGACGGACGGAGCTAATGAGAGAACGACAGGCACAAACTTCTCCGGTGGATCAGCAAAAGTCAAAGAATCATCAGCAGAAAAAACAACAGTAAATTCCTCCCTCTTGACACAGTTAATGCCCGTCCAAAACAAGCGCTAAGACCTCGGAAAGAGCTGAAGAACAGGACACGTGAAGAAAGCCTGTGCGCCTTTGGTGACAGAAGGATTTATTCACAGACAGCTGCAGGACAGGACACACATGTGAAGACTGACTGACTGACTGACTGGCTGACTGGCTGACTGACTGGCTCGATGCATGGCAGACTCAGTCCACCTTCAAGCCATCGTTTCAGCACAGAAAGGGTCCATGAGCTCAGACATTCCACAACAGGCAGCGGCAAGACGTACTTACAGCCCGTGCAGCCATGATGCAAAAACACTGCAGCGTATTATGGAGTCAGAACTCTGTGCGTCAAATAGCACGGCAGTTCTTTTCCAGTGCGATGCCTACACTCCTGGACCGCTTACCAGCTAACCAACCGCATATAAATAAGTCAGTGTGGAAGTGCGGAAATTTGGATTAATGGCTGATCAGGGGATGGGTAGCGCTTGCTTCCCGGGCTGCACTCGGCAGCACCACCTGAGATTTATGGGCCAGATGTTTGTGCCATTGCCTCTCTAACAGACTATAAAACTTCATTTACAGAGGGCAGCGGAGGAGCCTCGACGTGGAGCGTCACCAGCACGCAACGATTTTTTGCTGCAAATGTCAATAATAATATTGAAAAACGTAATTAACAAACGGCTTTTCATTGTTGGGATTTTCTCGTGCGCCTGCTCTCTCTGGGCAGGAATGTAGCTCCACTGCCTGCCAACGTCAACTCAGGTTCTCAAGATCCGACCTGTCGTTGTGATCGGGCTGTCAACCTCTGACTGAAGTAGAGGTCGCGGGGGCATCGACCCCAGCGGACTGCTTGTGTTGCATTCCGACAGATGAACTTCTGTTTGCGCGAGGTCAGTCACTGTAAAGATCCTATATGCTCCTTCCATACATGTCCAGCTGATACGGCGCAGGCCTGCAGACAATCCAGGGAGGAGAGCACTACGGAGGCAACCTGACAGCTATCTGGTGTACCTTTGACACGGCCTTATAGATATATAAAGACATAAAAAGATATGTTTGCTCTTAAAACACATGGCCTTTATTGCTCTCGTCCGGTTTCATCACCTCTGCAGCACACAGAGGGGTAAGCTGATGAAAAGAGGAATTAAGGGCAGTGAAAGAACAAGGATATTATCTGGAGAGGAAGGGGTGTAGTTGAAGGGTGTCAAGAACGGCGTAAAAAGCTGTGGAGAGCAGAAGAAGGGGAAAAACAAAAGAGTGGTGGACAGCTTTACACTGCAGCACCCCATTCTAGATTACATTAGCGGCAGCTGCTTCCTTTGTGTGGTTTTATGGCCTGGCCCCAAGAAAAAGCTGCTAAAATTTCATTTAATCTGCTGCAGAAACTCAAGTGTCTGACAGCCACTCAAACAAGGGAGCCTAAAAGCGCCATGCTCTCAGATAACGGAGGCAAAATAACGCTAATAATATCTCTCTCTGTGGCCGTACGGGCAGACATTTTGTGTAACCAAAGAGGGCTCGCCTGTGCCGCCGGTGCATGGGAAACTGGCCCGCTCTGCAAGTCCAGGGGCAGGCCCTTAATGGCGGGTGAGGGAGCCAGACAACGTCCCCCTTCTTCCCTCCTTCTATCCCTCTTTATCTCCACCTCCTGTTCATCCTTCCAAGTCATTAGCTTATGTTAATCACTAAAACTAGCGAGAGTGACCCCCAATTTCATTTAGTATGCCACTATACTTGACAACAGATGAAGACGCAGCTGCTATAACTGATTTATTATGGTAAACTAATTGTATGACGGAGCCTGTATTTTGTGCTAATTTGTATGAGTTGACCACACTCTCAGGCGTCGACGCATACAGTGAGCGATGAAGTAAAATCCTCATTACAGCTGCAACAATTAATCAATTAGCTGTCAACTATTCAATCAACTATTCAACAATCAATTCATTGGTTTAAGTAAATTAAGCTTCGTAAATGTCAGTATTTTTTTTTTCTTCACTCGTCTATGAACTGAATGTCTTTGGACCGTGGGTGAAACAAGACAGTGTCTGACATTTTTTATTTTCCTCTGAGAGCAGCTTGTTTATTCAATTATGTAAGAAATAAATATTTCTGAGTTTGTATTATTACCTTGTTCAGAAAAAAGAAGTAATAATTTATTCTACATAGTGCCCCTTTAAAACAAAATCAAAATCCATGCGTGCCAACTCAGCACTAGTTTCCATGTGGACCATAACCTTTTCTGCATCATGTTCAAATGTGCAAACATATTTTACCCTTTAAACTGTAGTCCAAGGCCCATAAAATTACTTTTGCCAAGAATTGATCGTCCAAGGTCCAATAGGATGCGAGCCACAAACAAAGTAAGCCAAAAAACGTGAAAGTGCCAGCATCATCCTTTAAAAACAAATGCTACATCTCAACTGCCTCCTCAATATCCTGTTCCTAAAGACCCAGATACCCAAAGTAAACACACAAAAAGCCCCACAAGGTTTCGCTGGCCGTGCTCGCCTGACACGGGGATGGAGCTTTGACAGCAGCGGTAACTGACAGAAAGCAGCGGCGCAGGCAGCGGTTAGGGGCAGCTTCCTTCCTGGGCTATGGGTTCACAAAGCGCCATGTCCACATACGTCCAAATACATTTTATTCAAATAAACTGAGGGGAAGAAGAAGGAGAGGTAGGGGGGATGGTGGAAGTGACTATTTTGCCTTGTGATGCCACTTCTGTAGCTTGAGGCAAGAAGAAGGAGAGGAGGAGGAGGAGGGGGAGGAGGAGACAGGGGGCCCTTTCTTTTGACCCCTGAGATAACAAGATGGCAGGAGTGAGGAGAAGCAGAAGGGTGGAGGGAGGAAGAAGGAACTGAGAGGAGATAGAGCGACGGGGAGGTGTGTGTCCGAAACGGAATCTCTGCTCCCTGAGTGTGAACGGGGCAGATCACAGCTCTTCGTCCCACAGGAGCGGCTCTCACTTGCATACTGCTCATCCTCTCAGGTTTGGCTTAGGCTTAAGAGACCGACACCAGTGTGTGAGCGTAATGACAAAGAAGTACAGAGCAAACTCCTCTACCCTGGTCATAGATAGGCAGGTTTTTTTCCCTTCGCTGCCTGCTTAAAACAGTTCTTGGAATTGTTGCAAACACTGATGCATGTTTGGCTACTTGTTGAGCTAAACTTTTTGAGAGGTGGTACTTTAGTGTCACAGCTCTTACTAGAAGCACCGGTGCCTGGCTGAGAGGGATTAAGTGATGTCACCAAACTTTAAAGGGGCACTATGTAGTTTGGAGAAGAAATTCAAACAGAAATATGTATTTGTTCCAAAAACTGAATAAACAAGCTGTTCTCGGAAGAAGATAAGGTCCCAGAACACTGTTTGAAGCTAGAAAGGTGGCAGGGTCCGCCACATCTTAACAAAGTAAAACAGTATGAAACTGTGTCGTTCTTTAGGGTCAGTTTGAGTCTATTTATTTAGTTTGTTAAGGGATAAAAAAAAATTTAAAAAAAGTCCATCAACATGTTCCTCTTCTGATTAAAATTTCTCCCCCAAAACTACAAAGTGCACCTTTAGAGAATCTCCTTATTTCACTAAGCTAAGCTGACCAGCTGCTGGCAGTAGTATCATATTTAAAGTACATTTTGAGACAATTAAGACATTTAGGTGATATCGATCTTCTTATCTAAACCGGGGCAAGAAAGCGTTTAAGTGTATTTCCCGAAACGTAAAACTATTTCTGAAATCCTCTGCTTCCTTTACACTGAAGCCGCTCAGTTTAATCAGAAGCTGAGCTGATTTTAACTTGAATTGCTCAGCTGAGGCTATAAAAAAAAGAGCACTTTGCAACCATTGAGAACAATTTGAAAAAAAACATGCCTGCTCAGACAAAAATATGCTAATGGACATTCACCCTTAACTTTTCCATGTAAAACAGTGTTTACAAAAGGCAACTGGAAAAAGCAAGAGAAAGAAAAATTCAAAGGAAAAGCAACACAGAAGCACAAATGAGTGCTAATGAAGACATAGCGAGCTGTGGAGGGGAAGGAGGCGGAAGAGATGGGCGAGGGCAAATTAACCTTTTTAATTGGAGAGTGGTAGTCCTCTTTGGACCCTGCAGTTGGATCCAGAGTGCTGACAGATGATGAGAGGAAAATGGCAGGCCTATTACAGGCAATCTGGCCCTGCGACTTGGCAGACCACAGCAGTACCAGAGCCTGGGGAGAACAGGGCATGTCCAGCATGGAAAGCATTCCCTGCCAGACTGCTTGCTGGCAGAGAAGGGCTTGCCTCAATAAAGGTATAAATAGGGAATGGTTATCTTGGCACTTTGAACTATGGGGTAAAGGGTTGTCATAAGGGAGTCTGGTTTCTTGTCTGATAACAAAATACTACCTGGTCGAGGAAAAAGGAGAGGGGCTTTGCTTTAATGAAAGAGAGAGGGAGAACCAGTCTGACAGGTATGAATGAGGAGAAGGGCCGCGAAGGGAGGAGAGGGTGAAGAAATGCACACCGAGAAATTCACACATCACAATGTCTCTGTGCTCATGCACGCACACACACTTTCAAACCCAACACATCTGCCCGCTGTTCACCGAGGAAGAGCCAGATGCAAGAGAAAGACATCAGCAAGGATAACTTCCTGTCTGTGTGTGTGTTTGTGTGTGTGTGTGTGTGTGTGTGTCTGGATGCGAGAGCCATGTTTATGTCTGGGGATACAAGGAAAACAAGCATCAAGGTCAGAGAGGCTGGAGTCTGTCCAAGCGATAGATAGCCCCCGTCTTAACAGGAGCAGGCCTGTTTGAACATACGGCCCCCCAGGGGGGACGCCAGGATTTAGACAGAGCCCTTAGGCGGGATTTCATATTGAGTCTTGGAGTTTTTAAGTCTTTTCACCTGACATCTGAAAGAGACATGCACACAAGTGAACAGCACACCTCATGTCTTTGTTAAAGGGGAACTCCACCTATTTTACACATTATGGTGTGCTTACAGGTCTTCTACAGAAATATTGCAAGTGTGAAAAGCAGTAAAAAGCCTTCTGTGGCTCCAGAAGAAGCTGCATGTAATCTGACGAATTGCCCCCAGTTATGTCACTCAGCACTTAAGTTGCATTGTGGGTAATGTAGGCAGCAGGTTTTAAATAGAAAAGAAAGCGAACAATAAAAAATGCTGCTGTATAAGTTTTAATCACTGTTTTTAAACCGGCCATAATGAGTCCTACACTGCCTACATAACCCACAATGCAACGTAGCTAGTGAATGACACCACTGGAGGAAATATATCAGATTACATGGCGCTTCCTCTGGAGCAACAAAAGTCTTTATACTATGTTTTTTTCCACATATGCATTGTTACTCCCTGAGACCTGTAAACACACTTTGATGTGAAAAATTGGTGGAGTTTCCCTTTAAAGACAAAAACATGTTGCGTGTTACACATTTAACCATCTCATACGAAGGTGATCAGTGCCTCAAATTCTGACCAAAAAAACTGAAGTGCAACTTCCTGAGGATCAATCACAGACGTTTAACTCTGTGTTCTTTAAAATGAATGACGGCCAACTCATTCGTTGTCCGGCAGACAGTCGTTGTAAACATAATCCTGACGCCTGCTCTGTAATGCTGACCCCATTAGCCAGACGTCCATGGGCATCTCTAGGTCATCACGACGAAGACAAAGAATCACCAGTCCTCACCTCTGTTCTTCTTCTACCTCCCTTCCCCCTTGTCTGTCTGTCAATCCAAACATTCCCTCTCTCTATCTTTCCTTCTCTTTCCGTCTGTCTTGCATTATGTATTCTAATGCATTTACATAGTTGCTTTTAGTCACATCACGCAAGGGATGCTGCACTGAGCTGTGTGAGGCCTGACAGTCTCATATATATATATATATATATATATATATAAAACCATGTGCATGCATACACACACCCACACAGTCTATCTGTGTCCCTCCATCAACAGCCTCTGTCTGCGTCTCATGCACACAAAGTCTCACTTGCAAATTTCTCCCTCACTCTCTCCTTCTTTGTATCTGTCTCTGTCCATAAACACACACACACACACACACACACACACACACACACACACACACACCAGACACATGGCCGAAGAGAGCAGACTACCATCTGGGAGTAGTGGCCGGCTTTGTCTGGGGGGGTGAAAGCGCCAGCACGACCCCCCTTCAACACACACACACACACACACACACACACACAACCCTTGCAACGGCCCCCATCGCCCTCCCCATCCAACTGCCCTAAGTGTGAGAGCTCTTCTCATACAATCTGCACATATACATATGCAAATTTGCAGGGGGGCATTATAAAAACAGCCATCATCACACGCACACACACACACACACACACGAACAGAAGCGAGATATTTTTGTTGGCTTCGGCACCAAAGTAGCCAACGCAAGAGTTTTGGAAAAGAAAACGTGTTTTCTGAGAAATGGAGCAAGAGCTGGAGGGCTGGGAGAAAAGAGCACATGAAAAGAAGAAGATGAAAAGGAGAACCTTCTTTATAAATAACAAATTAATGTGAGCATGTGTGAAATACATGCAAATGGGATTGCCTGCATTTACATGGAGACACGCACAAACACATGCGCACACGGACACGCAAACATACATTATCCATGTTTGCCCTGCAGGATGCATGTGATGAAAAACTCACTCCAGCAATTGACAGGCAATGGATCGCAACTCTACTTAGATTCAACATCACATGCGGGCAGGAGGAGGAGGAGGAGGAGGAGGAGGAGTGCGCCCGCACAAACAATAAGCATGATGCACCAGACTTCATTTGATTTTTGTAGGTTTAGACACTTCGTTAATCTAGAGTGGGCGGGGCCGGGTGTGTTTGAAAGGCTTTCGGTGTAAGCCCCAAACATTGCTTTCCTTCGTTTGAGAATATAACCATTTAACAAACTTTGGCAGATCGCTCGGAGCATCAACAACATCTCGCAACTAGGGGTGCAAGCAACCATTGATCTGCTGATTATATTCATGATCGATCAATTTAAGTCCATAAAAAGTCCTAAGACTCTTCATTTATTATCATAGAAGACAAAGAACGCTGCAAATCCTGACATTTAAGACACTTGAAGCAGCAAATGTTTGACCTTTTCGCTTGAAAAACGACTGAAACATAAATTGATCATCAACTCACTTTCGTGTGCTTGTTGCAGCCCTCAGCTTCAACTCCTCCTAAAGTCTCCTGATTTACATGTCAACGTATCTTGATCAAAAAATAAGTAATAACTCTTGAAATCAAACCAACCACTCAATGCCAACTTTTCATTTTTGACACCTTCTGATGCCTAACTATAATTCCCATGTGAAAACGGGACCACGTTCAAACACTCACCGCAGGTTTTCTTCCTCAAAGAATGAGAGGAAATTAATAATCTGAAGACATTTGATACCAGATAAATCAACGTCTCTACGGCTGCACGTGAACATGAACTCTTTTGCCTCGTGTCCATTTGCCACAATCCAGGACCACTGGGCTCTGAGCGAGGACAGAAGAAGACGGGGGCGAGGGAGAGAAGGACGGAGACAGAGGGAGAAAGACACCAGCGAGGCTGGCTGGGAAGCTGACACCTTATCTTCTCTTTTTCCTTACATAAACCTCATAACACAACCTTTCACACAAGTTTCACACTTTTCAACATCACCTCGGCGCTCCACGCACACTTCTTCAATTTAGCCGCGATCACGTGTTTTCCACTTCGGCTTGATACCGCAGCCACGTGCATGTCAGACACTGTAAACATTAAAATCAACCACGGAAGCACTTTAATCAGGATGATGGACGGATGATAGCTGCAGCCCTGAACGCGGACTCAAATTAAGAGTTTCTACAATCCTGCCGAGATAAAAATCTCGGTTCCTCGAATTCCTCAGATGTTCGTGATGTGACGGGGCTTTCTGATCTGCCATCTCGAGGCAGGACTCGGGTGTGTGTGTGTGTGTGTGTGTGTGTGTGTGTGTGTGTGTGTGTGAGCTGGAAAGCATTTGAAGTGGAGTGGCGAACAGCCTGCTCTCAAAACTCAAGGGACACATCCGAGTCGTAATTAGGAGAGGAGCTGCGTCCATATTTTAGTGCGTACACAGACACAAACACATTCACGGACACGATTTCCATTACCGCCGCGTGTGTACATATATGATACATGGATCCGCGGGCATATTCATGCGTGTAAAGACGACACAAATAGGACGTTGCCCGCCCACGCCCGCGCGAGAGTCCATTATGTACATCTTCCATATCGAATTCTCTCCCCCTCCAGTTTTCACCTCTCTCATGTTTGCTGTAATGTTTTCAGTACACAATAGCAGCGCTGGTGTTAAGCTCATGTTGCCCCATCAAGAGGAGCGCACCAACAACAACCAAACACTTTTCCCTCCTCTTCCCACCCTGTTTACGACCGGATCCTTTCGTCCCCTCGCTTTGTTCCCACGCTCCCTTGCTTCTTTTTTTTCTCTCCCCCTGCATTGTCCTGTGCCCTCAGGTTAGAGGTTCTCTCTGTTTCCTCCTCTTAAAGCCTGGAAAATAGAGGAGGAGGAGGAGGACGACGAGAAGAGGGAGAGAGCGAGAGAGAGAGAGAGAGAGAGAGGAGGCCTGTCCGTCTGCCTCCTTCGGCCTGGCTGGCTAACCGGTCTGAACTGGTTCTGACATAGGTGAACCAGAGACGTGTCCTCTTTCGCCTCTGGACAAAAAAGAGACCACGGTGGCATTCCATCCACAGTCAGCAGGTACCGGGGACAGTGTGCATCCATGTGTGTGTCTGTATGTGCATGTGTGTGTGTGTGCATGTGTGTGTGTGTGTGTGCCTGTCTCCCAAGACCTTTGAGGCCTGGACCATTGCCAAGTTCATCTGTTAATGGACAGCTACGAGGAGAGCTGCCCCATCCCCCCCTTCTTTTCCCTCCTCTCTCCAGCAGCCATGCCTGCTCACGACCCCCCCTTAACCTCCCCAACCCCCAGCCAGGCCTGCCCAGATACAGGCCCTCACTCTCCCTCTCCCTCTCCCTCCTCCTCCTCCTCCATTCCCTTTCTCTCCCTTCCCCTGAAAGCTATATCATTCCCTTTCTCCTTCTCCTCCTCCTCCTCCTCCTCCTCCTCCCCGCTGCCCCCCCAACACTCTGTGCTTCTCCTATTCAAGATAAACAGAGTGCTTCAAGTTCAGGGGACACCCTGGGACCCTTTAACAAAGCCATCTATCATGCTGTCTGCCTGAGACTCCTTTGGCCATAGCGGACTCTGCTGCTGTTGCTGCTGCTGCTGCTACGTCTCTCAATCTGTGTGTGTGTGTGTGTGAGTGTGTGCGTGTGTGAACATACACAGGCTAGACACAGACCAGCCATCAAGCCTGCTAACCCTCACTAGCTACTTGCTCTAGCTGATCCAGAGCTGGACAATTTCCCCATTGTGTTCGCGGCCCTTCCTGGCCCCTCCAAGACCAGAGCAAAGACAGACCCCCACCACCACGACCACCACCAGCTCTCCTCTGCCAATGCATCCCCTCCCCTCCTGCTCCAGTTAAAACGAGACAAACGCGCGACGCGAAGGAATGCCACGGAGCGGAGAACAGCGCGCACGCGTAGGCCACTTTCTCTCCACACCTCGGAGACGGACTCCGCTGACCTCTCTCCGGTTCCCCTGAAGTCAAACTGCGGGACGATTAACCAAACTGTCAACAGCTTAATAGTCTGGGAATAAGAGACTGACAGCAGGCCTAGGAGCTGTGTGTAAACACTATGGAGATTGTGGATGGTACACATGAGAGAGAGAGACGGAAAGAGAGACGCCAATTTCATACATGGATCCTGAAACATTCATGGCTTCAGTCGAGATATTCTATGGAAATATTCCGTGGCAGGTGTTTTCCCAAGTGTTGCGGTATTCATGTATTATTTTCTGCTCATTACAGGTGGCAGCGAATGTTGTAAAAAAAAAAAAAAAAAAAAAAAAAGCACAAGGGCTGAACAATTGAAATGCAATCAAAACTGCATTACCGATGTTGAAATTTACTGATAAAGGAAAAGAAACAGCGTCATTATGTAGTGATTTTAAAAGTCCTTTTTCGATTCAATATCTGACAAAATAATTTCACTGATGGTTTTTTTTCCCCTCTGGATTGTGCCGTCTTTAAATGCAACAAGTAGGAAAATAAGGACGCCATAGAGGAAGAGCACGGGGACCAGCTGCTGGTGGGCCTAACTTTTTCATTTCATGATTTAAGTGAACATCATAATACATTTGAATGTAATTTCTTAACACATGTCAATGACTATCATGGGGGAAAAGGTGCAAATATGTGTTTGTCTCTAAGTATTTCTAAACCACAGTACAAGCAACAAGAAATGGGATAACCTCAAGCGTTTAAAAAAAAAACTGCTACATTTCTGGCCAGTGAAAATGTAAATGTTGCATTTGCATGTGCGACTAAAGTCAGCTGTGGGTTTTTCTATGCACACCTTGCTAAAGCACATGCACCGACTATTCCTACATTGGTGAAGGTTGCAATGCGCTGTGGTCATCCTGGAGGCTGCAGTTTGTGGTGCGGTCGGTGAGTTTTGTCTGGGACTAGCTGCGGAGTGTATTTTGCAATTAAATATCATTTTAATGTTGTGCCACAGTTCCGTGTTCAGTGAGTGGACATGTTTTCCAGCTCAATGCCACTGCTCCCGCGGTTTTATCCCTTGTCATTCATTATTTATTTTACATCTCTTTCAATTAAACATGATTCGATTAAACCTTTTTTGTCGCTGATGCTTTGCTTCCACTCAACCTGTGATGGAAGATTTCCAGAAAAGGATACAAACTCCTCAAGCGTCTTCAATACAGAAACATTTACGCCTTCCATCCCCACATATTGCTGACAGTGAGGACTGCAGGAATATTTATTTAAGGGCCGGGACAGTTTCCTGGCTAACAGTCGTGACACCACAATCTCACTGCTGGCCTCCGAAAAGGGACCGGCACTCGCATCACGGTCACACAAACACTCGCACACGTTTTCTATCTCTCCTCGCTCCCTCTCTCCCTCTCCTTTCTCCTTGTCCTCATGTCTCAGCCCCCAGAAGCCCAGCAGCTGCTGTCCTCTCCCGCCTGCAGGAGAGGGGGACCGGCCTGCCGGTTTTAGAGCGCTAAATTATCCATTAGATGTTATCAAGTTGTAGCAGGGCGATGCCATTCTGCTAGGAGCCATCAATCTTTCATAAGTCCCAGGCACGGCGTGCGTTGGGATGCACTACCAGAACCTCCCCACCGCTCCCCCGCTCACCGCCGGCCCCCGTCCCAGTCACCCAATCGCACGCAAACTTGGACATGTACACAGAGTCAGGCGAACATCCACGCACACAGTCAACAAATACACATGCTGACATAAATGCAGCCAGGTACACGCTCTTGCACTCAAGCTCCTGCGGAAACAAGCTGGTTTAGGGAACATCCGGCTCTACATTTCTTGCCTCGCGTCTTTCACCCCCCGTCCCCCCCCCTCCACTTCTCTAGGTCAGCCCGCTCTCCTCCTTAAACAAAACTAACATTTTGAGCCAAGCATCAAAATTCACGCTGCCTAAACCGTGTTTCACTGCCCCTCACACCACCTTCCCTCGCATGCTCTCCCTTTTTTTCTCTCTCCCTCCCTCCCTGCCCGCCTCCCTCTCTCCCTCAGCTTCTTGCCGTGGCCTGGCAGGCAAGCAGGGCAGACATGTTCAGAATGCGCTCCGGTAATGGGCTAATCAAAAATGCAAAACAATTGGCAATTACCGCGCGGGGCCCTAATGGTCATTAGAATTTACAACAAGGTAATGAACTGAGAGTCAGCTCAGTCCATGCATATTCATAAAGCAATCAGGCCTTTGAAGATTAAAGAAGCGCTTCAAATTTAAATGAGGGCGCCAGCATGTTATCAGTGAGATTCAGCCTGCAAAAGTAAAGGGTGCCTGGGACAGGAGTGTGCATTCACGAGTGTGCGCGCGCGTGCGTGTGTGTCTGCGTGCGACGAGGGCTGGGGGTCAGTTTGGCGTGGGGGGATGGAGCGGAGGTGCGAGTGTGTGTGCGTGTGTGTGCGCGCATGCATCCTTGCATAAATGATGGCGGTGTGTGGCGTCCGACAGCCGTGCCAACTCATGCCTGCCCGCTTTTGTGCAATCTACAGCGCACCAGTAGCTGCTGCGTTATCGCCTAAAGTGATTCTAATAACCAAATTAACACTCTCTTAAAAATGAATGAGCGCCCTATCTTCTGATCATCGTTTAAAAGACGTGGGATTTGAATCTAAGATCAAATGTACAGTTAACTTGAGCTATTAGGGGGGGAACGAGCTTTTGAACACAGAGCCCTCCGAGGAATACAGCAACCTATTAGTATACATTTATGAAAAAGTGCAGCGGCAGACATGTTCTCACTCACGCACACACACACACACACACACACACACACACACACACTCTCTGCACACACAAACAGAGGACTGTGAGTTTTCACAAGTGCAACGTCAGACACGGGGCCCCTCTCCGTCCTGTATCTCGCCACGCTTGAGATAAGACTGGCGAGACACAGCTATAGACGACCACCCGCCCACATACAAAAGGTACAAATAGACTCGCACACGCCCATTGACACACACATTCTGACGGACCAAGCCCAGGGCTGGGACCTGCAGGGGGACAGATAGTGGAGGAAGACAGATAGTGACCAGGATCAGCGGGTTGAGACTAACGTGACGTTCTCTTGGTTATGGCTCTCCCATGGCCTCATTATCACCGTGTGTGTGAGAAAGACAAAGC
>CAEMYA010000115.1:2988718-2992842 GCA_903131615.1 Diplodus sargus
ACACACAGGGACAAACAGGACGGGCAAGCTGCTGCGGGAAGACGCGCCGCAGCCACGGAGAGGTGTAACAAGGAATACGGCTCCCGTCGTTAGAATGTTTTCCTCCTCATAAAGAAAAAGGGGCGAAAGGTGGCCGCCATAATTAACTCTGTATCGATTCAGAGTCCAGGTTACAAAAGAGGCAGGAGTGTGAGATGGTGGTCGATTTGAGCGGCTACAATGGCCTCATTAACACACATGGGCTACTCCGGCGCTAATGCTGGGATGGATAAATACAGGACACGGTAATGTAGCAGAATGTGGTACAACACTCATAAAATGTAGAGAGGAAAAAAAAATACTAATTACGGTATATAGGACAGTACCGAGCCTATAGTGTGGCCGTGTGTCCTAAATCATAACAATGAAAAGCATCTTGCTCCAATTACACAAAGTAGGAAGACCAAACAGTCATTTATTGCCCTGATTACAACCACATTTAGTCGCTGGGACAATGGGTGTAAATAAAAAACTGTAAGTCTGCTTAATGGCAGCAGAATAAATCCAGTTTTACACTTAGTTTGTGTGAGAAACCGTCATCTGCTCTTTTTTCTGGGCCATCCATAATCTGGAGACAAGCTCTGGTGTCCCTATGCATATCTTAAATTGTTTATCATGCAAATGATGGCACGCAGGCTGCTCTGCCCTCTCCTAACGGCCCAGAGCTCCAGACTGCAGACCCCAGCCCCAGCTGCAGCCGTGAGACTCCCAGACGGCCTCAGCTGTCCCAAAGACGGAGGCCGAGAGGCACAGCCTCATCTCCAGCTCTGGGTGTATAACAGACAACTGCCCCCACCGCCCCCCACCCCCCCTGCAAGTTCAACCATCCTGGGTCTCCTTTAGTCCGGCAGCTTTTTTTTCCTAAACCTTCAGCCCGAGCGCCTGTCTGTACGAGCTGCTGTCCGCACAGAAATCAATCTGCGTCTACTGACATTTCATGAGGGAGGGAGGGAGGGGAGCGGCGGGGTCGCATTCACTCAGCTGTATGCGGTGCAGCAGGATGTTCTTTATGGGTGTAACATATATGACACACTCCTGGAATAAACTGGACATGCAGTCGGCGCAGCAGAGACGCAGCGCGTGAGGACAGTATGTATTGAGATGCCTCATCTCAGTGTCAGCCTCTAACAGAGCGGGGTGAGAGAACATGGCAGCTAGCATATGGGGTACGGGGTGGCGCGCTGGCACTGCCAGTCTGTATCCATCAATCTTGGGCACAGAAAGCAGAGGTGGAGGAGAGGGAGGGGGGGGCTTTTATGCACATGTGACTGATGTGTGGTGAATCCTGCGCGGCGGCTGCCTCCTCTGCTCTGCCCAATAATCTGTTTTTGCTTTTCTTCCCTATCTGTGATCTCGACCTCACGCACTAATTCACGAGCAAGATGATATTCGAGGGTTATAACACCGTCAGATGAGGTGTCAAAACCGGCCGTGACCTCCATTCCACGTTAAAACCAGATTAGAGCCTGACTGTTACACAATGCCAAGACACATAAGGCCGACAAATAAAGCTCCGAGTGACCTTATGATATCATGTGAACTCCGCTGCATGATGATCTAAATGAGCAAAGAAAAAGCATGTTCGAACAGCTGACAGGGCCAAGAGGCATGTTTGGATGTGCGCGCGTGTGTGTGGGAGGATGCGTGTGCTTGTGTGTGTGTGTGTGTGTGTGTGTTTGTGTGTGTGGCAGATGTTTAACAAACTGCACACTAATGAACAGTGGTGGTCATTCTGTGTGACTCCGCGCCGACGAGCTAGCAGCAGATAACAGTGGTCCCTTCACAATGACATCTGCAGAGCTGCGACGCTCACCAACGCAGCACAGCGGCGCACATTATTGGGCACTGCTCTCCGCGCGTTTAGCCTGAATTGCCTTCAAATTAAATCACGACCGCTCCGACAATCAGCCCAATCTGGCACGCGCCGTCGGAACTGTTAGAGGAGACGAATAAACAGTCAAAGAGGCTGGTCAGAATCGAGCCCCCCTGCTCTGCGGACGCAGTCATGAGGGAGCCACGCTTGTTTGCCCAGCGACTCCAGGCTCATTTCAGCCCCGGTGGACAAACAACAAACCAGCCGCCTTAAGAAGTCCTTAATTACTCAAATCAAGGAAAACACTGACAATTAGTGGCTGCAGGCTTCCTCAAATAAACGCTTCTTCCTTGACAGCCGAGCGTAATTACATTCTTCTCTATCTCCTCTTAATTTTAGCACGAGCGTGAGCCTTCGCAGGCGCATATTTGAGGGAAGGAGAGATATGGCAGCGTAATAAGCCAGGGAGGGATAGAGATACATCTCTCACCACCACATGAGAGAGAATGTGGAGGCCACAGGATCTGAGCACATCTGTGATGCAGCAACAAACCAGGAGAAATCCATCTCTCCCTCTCTCCCTCTCTCTCTCTCTCTCTCTCTCCCTCTCGTTCTTCCTCTCCCATAATGAGTTTCTTTGTCTGTCTCCGTGTGTGTCTTTTTCACTATCTGCAAATGTTTCCTTTGCTCACAACCGTTTTCAGGACGGCCGGGCTTCATGTGGGTTCGTGGCTCGGCCGAGGCAGACTCACAGCTCCTAAAAGCAGCGGCACATATTTCACACGTTACGCAGATCGGATGCGTCCCTGCTACCAGAGGCAGAGGGGAGAAAATCTGAGACGGCGTTTGTTCCCCTTTTTGAAATAAACTCCCCGTGAACCTCGGCACAGCTTGACACCCTGCGCACCTTTAGGCCTTGAGGACTCTCCTCCCACTTTTTTTCTCTTTCCCGCTCATTTATTTCCCCGTGCGTGGCAGCCATTTTAAGCTCCCCCAGTGTTTACCTGTGATATTCTCCTGCTTGGGGATTATTCCTCGCAAGGGCGCAGATAAACAATCCTCGTCCTGGGGCGACACCTGAATGGCCACCTCCACGGGGTGGTACACCCTCCGCGGGTGCTGATGGTGGGTCCGCGAGTGCGAGGAGGACGTGGAGAGGGGCGAGGCGAGCGGGGAGGACGGCGGCCTGTCCAGGGGTTTGTCCGTACAGAGGCTCCCGTGGCACTGCCTCCGTTTGTGTTCAATGAACAGCAGGATGTCAGCCAGGGGGAAGCGGGAGTGGCACTGGCCGCAGGTCAGCAGGTCCGGGTCCCCTTTTAGGGGCTCACCCTGAGCCACTCCCAGCCTGGGGGAGTCCTGAGAGTCTTCTTCTGGTAAAACACCTGACAGCGGCTCAGCTGGACGGGGGAGACAAGAGAGAGAGGACCGTGAGATATAGTGCAGTGACAGGTGGAGCGGGTAAACAAACGTGTCAGGAGGGGCTCACGCCGCCGCAACATATGCAGACATCTGTAGGAATAAGGTCAGGTTGTAAAATGTCTATAGAGTATTTTTAGAAAAAGGAAGAAAGAAGGAGCACACAGACTGCTTCGATAAGGACTGACACGTTCAGCTCGCAGGCAGCAGCCAAACGATTAAGTTGCTTGACCCTCTTTATTGTGCTGCCAATCTCGCTTTTTTAATGAACCTAACACCTCTGAGAATCAAAAAATAGATTCTAATTTGAGTTCAAGATGATTGGACCCCATTTCGTTAAAAGTGCTGGGATCTCGTGAACCAAGGTTAGACATTGAGGGGTTGGATGTGGAGTAGGTCCCTGAAGTACCGACAGAGAGGGAGAGAGGAGAGGGAAAGAGAGAGAGGAGAGAGAGAGAGAGAGAAAGAGAGAGAGAGAGCGAGCATTTTAAAAGAAGTAATCTAGCCACACGGTAAACGACATTGGGCGCCCCGACTGGGATGTTGAGATAAGATGTGATGAATTCTTGCCGCCGGTTCAACCTTTAATTCCGTGTCGGGTCAGACGAGAAGGTGGTGAGGGACTATGCAAGATAGGCCCTGTTACCTGTATGTTCGACTGCATTAAAGATGAGGGAATTCACTCCCTATTTTGCTGGAGCTTATCTTAACCAGCTTATGCCACGGACATAGACGAGGTGTGTGAGGCTGGGTTAGGTGGAAAGATTTTTCTTCAAACCAAATAATCTCGTTTTGATGCCGCGCAAGAGTGATGTGAATAACTTTGAAAACTAAAATATAATCCTTTTTTTTTTTT
>CAEMYA010000115.1:3001268-3018019 GCA_903131615.1 Diplodus sargus
ATATGAGAGCATCGTGGGGAACAGAGGAGTTTGTTAGCGAGGATAAAAAAAAAACATCACTGTTCTCTTTATCCTCTCCGTGTTTCCTGCCTGCTTCTGGCCTCTGGTTGCTCGCTCTCTCTCTGTGACTTTTTCTGCAGAGCGTCTAATTCAATAAGGCCGTCCTCAAGTGTATAATCTCAACCAAGTCATCCTCACTTCCTCCCAATATCTGTTTCCGCCTCTGTTCTTCAGTGGTGTGGCGCTCTCTTTGGCGACCGGGCAGAGCGATTCAATCCAGGAGCTCATAGGGTTCCTGTAAAACTGTTTGTGGATTCATCTTTTTATGTTGGAGAGATATGGAGAGATAAGCATGTCAGTGTCCTCGGGCACTACTAGAAATAGACACCGTATGGCGTGTGGCACGCACAGATGTTTAGGTAACGTTCTTTCGGGCTCGTGAGAAGGCTCCAACATAAATAGATGGATGGCTCGGACACTGTGGCCTGTTTCCAGCAGGATGCGTTAAGGGTCAAAGGTGAGCTCCCCGAGGCAGAGATGAGTCTGACTTCCTGGTTCCTGGTGAGCGGCGGGGGGACGCGCCACCGCCTCCCCAGGGAGATGATCTTCGTGGGGAGGGACGACTGCGAGCTCATGCTGCAGGTAGGCGCTCTCTTCAAGCGGCAGCTGGATTAAAATCTGAAGCGCTGAGATTAGCCAGGATTACAGTGATTGACTGGATTTTGTGTGATTTAGTCCCGCAGTGTGGACAAACAGCACGCTGTCATCAACTACGAGCCGAACGCAGACGAGCATAAAGTCAAGGACCTGGGCAGCCTGAACGGGGTGAGTTTTTATATCGATCCACTGTCCTGCGTCTCAACTGCTTTGTGTACTTACTGCTCAGAAAAGACACATCCTCTGATACGGCACCAGAAGTCCTCCTCCACTAAGAAGTGTCTTTTATCAGATGTCTCATTGTGCGGATGGATGCACGTGCAGAGTTAGTTTTCACATTCACCTGCAGAACAGGGGAAATCACTCAGTTGCTCAGTTACCTGTTTGCTGTCCAGCCAGCGGTCCTTAGCTGACTCGGGCCTGACTGGGAGCTTGGAGCACCAGGGAAGTGCCGGTGTTTACACCGCTAGCACATGGGCCGAGGGCGGTATTCAGGCGACAGGGTCCCAGCTGGTTATGCTGACATAACATTAAAACAGTCATTTCTACACATTCTGTTGTGCATTTTAGTTACATTAAGAATGTTTTAAACCGAAATTGTTACATGTTGCACCTTTAAAACATTAGTAGGATTGAGATGGGTTCCTGCCAATCCAGATGTCAGCACTGAAAACAGATCTTCCCCCCGGGAGGGAGTTTTCCCAGGGGTCCTTTTTCAGTTACCTAAAATACAACTTGAGTGTGGGCAAAAGGACAAAACACACAGAAAATTCTACATTTTGAGAAATACCCTTGGATTAGTGTTGCAATCTATAATTACTTTCATTATCAAAAAATCTGACAATTAATTTCACGACTAAAGCTGCTGTCCTTGATGAGATACCTACTGAAGTTAGCATGCTAACTAGCTAACCCCAGGCTCTCCTTTCTTGTTATCCTGCTCCGAGCTCCCAGTCAAGATCACTTGCTGCACGGCTAACTGAGCTACATTGCTAACGGCAGCTACACATGGCAGCAGTTAGCAGTTGCTCAGGGGATATGCCCCCTAATACACTTAACCTCTCCATAGGTATAACAGGACAAGACTGGTGCAAAAAAGCAGTTTAAAAACAAAATAATTATGCTTCAGTTTTCAACATCTAATATTAACCTGTTCTTATTAATCCCACTCCCTTTTCTTGCAGACTTTTGTCAATGACGTCAGGATACAGGAGCAAATCTATGTCACACTAAAGATTGACGACAAACTGAGGTTTGGATACGATATCCTTTGAATATGGTCTTGTCTATCTTTGAAACTCAGTGACACCCGGGCGCAAGGTCAGTGTGGACACGGACGACAGTGTAACTGTATCTGTTCCTGAATAGTTGTGGATGCTCACTGCACTCTGCCTGCTGCATTATAGATGAGGCTATCAGTGCATGTTTCCCACCCCTGCAAAGAGCTTGTCGTCTTTTACCTTAACCTGCCTCACATACCAACCTGTTCACCGTGGTCCGAGGAGAGCTGCATATTCCGGAGGAGGCCCTCAAGGTTAGACATGTCATGAGAAACCAACAGCCAGTGTGTTGTGTTAATGGGCAGAGTAAATATGTCTCCCAAAGGTAGTACGTGCGGGACTTTGGTGTTTTTCATCAGTGTGTATAAAACCCCTGAGATATGGATGGAGCCATAAATTCTGCTGAAATGGGCAAAATACTACTTTTTCAAGACTGATGAATGTGCTGTTTCCTCACAGCAAACTGCCCAGGTAGCTGTAGGAGGAAGGAGAGGATCTCATCTTAATGAAGATGATGAAAATTCAGCAGTAATGTCTCTTTAGTTATATGCTGCGGCTGAAAAACATCACATATAGTCCGGAGTTACGCACAATGTGCGAGACTTGAATGTTTTCCCAGATTATCGCTCTCTCTAAACGCTCCTTGCTTGTCTGCCAGCATGAGAAGTTCAGCAGCCAGCTTCAGCTGAACCAGAAGAAACCTCCAGAGGGGGAAGCGTCTAGATCTGAGGCGAAACCCTCCATGGCGGCGGCAGGACCAGTGAGCGAGGGGGCCGTCGCCAAGCCCCCCGAGACCAGCAGGGCGGAGGACAAGATGTCAGGTGACGCAGCTCACAGGACTGGTTAACTCACTACATGAGTTTCATGGTAACACTATAATAACTATAAACTAACGGTGATTCTTTAGTTAATTCAACTTTAGTTTATAGTTATTTCACTGTTAACAAACAATGAAATACATTAGAAATCATTTATAAATCCATTTTAAAGGTTTACAAACATCAGCTGTCAACATCACATTCTTTGTTAACCATTTACTAAGTTAAGTATTGTATTACTATATGTATAGCAATTATAGTTATTACATAGTGTTAACAATGACACATTCTTAGTCTTCTTATGTCACTTTAACATATTTACAGGAGTCGTAGGATGGCATATTGATGCTTAGTTATGTTCAAAAGTATTTTAGTGCTGTGAGGCATGCTAATGTTTTCTACTTAACCTTTAACAATTATTAATTGTCATTTGTCATAAATGCTTAATGGGGTCAGGGGTTAAAAGATTACAGATGACATTAATAATCAAAACCATAGTTAGTTGTCCTGGTAGCCCAGCAGTACTTAGTAAGTAGTTGTTCTTCGCTTCTTAAGCTTTCAAATGTTTAATTTAAAGCAAATGCAGCTGTGACATTCACACGTGAGGCTAATTTATGGGTAATTTTTTGCAGGGGACGTAGCGGTGTTGCACAGAGGCACGCCCCTCTACGGCCAGCCTGCCTGGTGGGGAGATGGAGACAATGCTGACCATCAAGCTGGGAGGCCTGAGGACAAGAGCTCAGATCGGAGGAGAGAAAAACCTGAAACAGGTATATAAGAAAAACAACATTATGTGGCAAAATGTGGATGGTGTTTTTTGAAATATCTTGGTAACGTGGCTATTAACAGCTTTAAATATGTTCAGTCTATATATATATTATACCTCCCTTACATGTAATAGACTTAGCTAAATACAGATGTTTGCTTTGATTCTGACAGAAACCAAGAAAAGTACAGAGGCCCCGAAGTCTGCCCCGCAAACCAATCAGGAGCCTAGCTACTTTGAGATCCCGACCAAGGACACTCCCTCAGCAGGTAAAGCGAGCGGTGAAGCCCCCTCACGGGAACAAGAGGGTGGCGCGTCTTCCGCTGCAGAGCCCGCCCATGGCCACGCCTCCTTCACCATCGAATTTGACCCTGGGGCGACAGGTAAAGTGACTGTCAAAGATCGGGTGGCGAAGGTGGGGCCGGAGACCAGGCCTCGTCCTAAAAGGGCTGTCGGGGAGGAGCTGAGTCCACTTCAGACAGCCATGGTGGCTGCGGAGGTCAAAGTTGCCGACTGGCTCGCTCAGAATGAGCTGCCGCTGGCTCTGAAAGACACGGTCGCAGAGGAGGACGGGGAAAGTGTAAAGAGTGATGTGCCTGTACAGCTGAAAAGCCTCAAAGGTGAGTGTGTGTGCAGGCCTTTGTGTCTGTCTTCATCCTAAGATGTGTGTATTACTTGCTTGCTTACACTCATCACTGTCTTCTGTCCTCCTCCTCGCATGACAGACAGTAAACATGAGGACGGTACACAGAGCGACTCAGAGAACGCGCTTGGAGAGCAGCGCAGGGCTGCGGCAATGGATGAGCGCTCGTGGGGGCTTTGGGGCGGTCCAGGGATGAAGATCAGAGAGGGTCGGGCTAACGTACCGGAGGGGCTCTTTGCAGAGGAGGACAGCCCCGCTCGTCGTCGCAAGTCTTCGACTTCCAAAGTGGTAGGTGGATTTGTGGAGAGGCGGCGTGGCTCGGCACCACATCAGCAGAGTGGCCGTGATGAGTGCTATCACCATGGGGATGATTATAGTGACAGAGGAACGTATACCATTGAACTGGAGAATGGAGATCATGAAGAGGAAGAGGCTAGGAAAATGATTGACAAGGTAGTAAAAGTAAAGCCCCGTTTAGATTTAGTTGAACGTCGCCTTCATGATCGTTTTCATGTAAGTGTACGCTTGTTCACTTTTGCACGTGTGTATGTTGCAGGTGTTTGGTGTGGATGAGCAGGAGGCTGTGTGTGTGTCCAGGTTGCGGGCTGGTGACCAAAGAGAGAGGATCACCTCCCAGAGGTCCGACACTGTGGACAGAGGGAAGCCTGAGCGCATGGAGACAGAGGTGCACAGAAAAAAATAATCACTATCTGATCACTAATCACTACTGCTACTCTGTTTGGACACTTTCATTTACGTCTTGTGTCATTCTTGGTCCAGGTTCTGCCTGAGGAGCTGGTGGTGGGTGGTCCTCGCTGGGTGTCGCAGTGGGCCACTCTGGCTGCAAGTCACATTAGGACAGACCCTGAGGGTTCAGGAGGGGAAAGTCACATCATGGTCACAGAGGACAGAGGTATTTAAATCTCACCTGGACATCAAAGACACATAGATTTTGAATGGTCAGCTCATTTAAAGTTCATGGTCTAGATTGGTTGTAATTTCTGAAATTTCAAGAAATTCCACCATACATTGTTAGTGAAATGAATTAGTGGGTGGGAAACCTGGCCTAATTTACTGATAACTTGTGATAAATGTTACCTCATCAAAGTATTCTTCTCACAGGATTCAGGTAAACATTGTAATGATATCAAGATATTGCTAATTTAAAGGGTAAGTCCGCCAAAATACATGTGTTTACACGTCTTGGGGAGTACTACTGCATATGTAAAAGAAAAGTAGTGTAAAGCCTTTTGTGGCTCAAGAAGAAGCTGTATGCAATCTGATAAATTGCCTCCACTGATGTCACTCAGTGGTTAAGTTGAATTGTGGGTAATGTAGGCACCAGGTTTTCAAAAAGAAAACAAATATGTGGAATAAAAAGGCCATATTTGTGGTTCTGCTGTATCAAACATCAGCTTTTCAAAATGTGGTGCCTACATTACCCAGAATGCAACTCTGCAACTGTGTGACATCACAGGAGGATAGTTATCAGATTACATGCAGCTTCCTCTGCAACAAAAAAAGAGAAAAGAGAAACGAAAGTCTTTGTGCGTAATTGTTTTCACATATGCAGCAGTGCTCAAGATCTATAAACACTCTGTAATGTGTAAAATTGGTGGTTACTCTTTAAAGAAAAAAATCACGATACAACTTTTGCAAAGCAAAGGGCACCCTTAACGAGATGCATTTACGGGATATTCAGTTATACAGCATTTGATCTAAAGTTTGCTAACATTAGCTAAAATTGGCCACCATCAGCTACAGGTCATAGTAAGAATGGTATAGCTGCAAAACCTCCCAAGTGTACTGGAGTGAACAAAGCTGCATTTTACTGGTGATGAATTCAACATTTGATCTGTAAGAGGAAGATTGTTAGTTCTTGTTTTAAGTTACATAGTAACTTGTTATGCTAACAATCTCATGTGGGGGTTTACTGTAGAGGATCTTAACACAACATTTTCAGCACTATAAAAATGACAAACTGCTTGACAGTTCATTTAAGTGTGAAGTATATGATAACATCTCATGGGTTAGGTAGAAAGGAAATCGCTGAATCAAAACCAAATGTACTGATGCATCACTTCTGTAAGCATTACCATTGATAAGTAATAGACAAATTATCCAGGTACCCACCTAACTAATAAAAGGTTTTCCTCCCCTTTAAGCTGAAATAAGTGAGTCCAGCCACTCGGCATCTTTTGCCTCGTCTGGCTACACCGAGCGTAAGAGAAGAACCTTGCCCCAGCTGCCTGGCGAGGAGCTCGTCCTCGGAAGAAGGACCCCAGGCTCAGGCCTGCGTGTGGATATGGGAGAGAAACAGGACACAGAGCTGCAGGAGAAGGAGAACCAGGAGCAGAAGACGGCTAGGGGAAAGAATCGGCCTGCTCACGGCACTGGTGGCATAGGCAGTCATGGTGGTAGCCCCAGTCGCTCTTCACCAGCCAAGTCGCAAGGCAGTGGTGGCGGTAGATCAGACAAGTCAGGTGTGTTGGCCAAGCTCCCACCTCGTCCACTGACCAGCGGGGAGAAAAGAATGGAGGAGTCACGGAGGAGGAAAAAGGAAGAGGAGAAGGCTAGGGAAAGTAGTGGGAAACCATTGTTGAGGCAGGAAAGTTTTACTGTGGAGAAACCAAGCGCCAACGTGCCCATTGAGCTCATACCTCGTATCGATGGGCTGACACAAAGCAAAAGTAAGGAGACCGGCGTTGACAGTGCCACAATTCAGAAAGACTCAGAGGCTGTGGCAGCCTTTCTAGAGACAACTGTGTCAGACCAAGGTGATCCACCGAGTCAGTCCATTGAAGGCTCCATGTCACCAGAGTCAGACGTGGACACGACTAGCACAGTAAGCCAGGCTGATGGAGCGAGAAAAGTAGTTCAGAAACGGCGGACTCTTGCCGCACAGCAGAAGGAGAGAACCATAGTGTGCTCATCCAGCAAAAGCATCTCTGGGGCCCGAGAGACCCAGGACAGGAGGGTCAAGACTAGGGCATCTGGTCCTAACCCCCAGCCCAACCGCCCCTGGACTTCCCTGGACCTCACTGACGATGACGTCAATTCCAACTCACTCCTCTCCGACTCCCAGCCCACTTCTACACAGGAATCTAGAAGCTCACATGCCAGAGCCCAGACTGGGAGCACAACAGTGGGGGCAAGCACCAAGTCAAGTCGGGCTAAAGTCACTCAGGCCCCGGCCTCCTCTGCAGCCAATAAAACTGCCAATGTTCCCAAGCCCCGGCCCACCAGGGCTTCCCTGCTGAGGCGAGCCCGACTTGGGGACTCATCAGACACCGAACCTGCTGACCTTGACCGTATGTCAGTAGCCTCTGAGGCCTCCACCACAAGTTCCACATCCAGGACAGGGATGGCAAGAAGGGGAATGTCCAGGATAGAGGCTCTGGCACAGCCAAGGAGGCCGAGGGTGGGTTCCCCGTCAGCCCAGAGTGACTCAGAGGCCACTGTGACGAGGAATAGAGGGCTTGGGGCTCGGAGTGCTGCGGGTGATTATGCCATCAGACAAGGACTGAGAGGGTCTAATTTTACCGCCGTGTCTGGACCCAGAGCGAGGGCTAACAGCGCCTCCAAGCTGCCGGACAAGAATAAAAACACCTCTGCCTATGGACATGTCACACCTGCATGTAAGTAGTCTTTTTTAATAGAAAAAGATTCCTTTCAAGTCCTTTGAAATGGAAGCACTATTATCTCTAAACATAACTTCCATTCTCTTCTATTATTAGCCGGCTCTCGGTGGCGCCGCGTGCCTGTGGAGTACGCCTCAACATCAGAGGACGAGTACGGCTCAAACCGCCACATATCCAAACAGAGCCACACACGGCCGTTCCCTTCCACTCGGGTAGCTCAGCTCGGAGGTTCAGCCCCAGCGTCTCCGAGTCCCACAGGCCTGACTCCCCTGAAGCAGCACTCCAGGGAACAGGACGAGTACATGAGAGACTGGACTGCGCACAGCGAGGAAATAGCCAGGTACGTAGGTGAGAGGTGCTCCAGTGCTGTTTGAGAGCAGTGATGAGTCATGCGGATGAGTGTTCAAACAGGCCTCTCGCGCTCAGATCTGTGCCGTTATAACATTTCTTCATTTTGTTTTGGGGTGTGCAGCGCTTTTAATGGAGATTTCATTTTTGTGACTTTATATATGTGTGTCGATCATCAGGATAAGCCAAGACCTAGCCAAAGACCTAGCCATGCTCGCCAGAGAAATCCACGATGTGGCAGGAGAGATCGACTCAGTCAGCCCTGCGGCCACTGATCCTGGAGCTCTGGTAGTCGAACATCATCAAATTCCACTAAATGTACAAAAGTTCCATTTTGAAGAATTGACCAAGAGTAGAATCTGATTTCTTTTGAATGCATTCTAATTCTGTCTTAGATGGAGGAGCGTGTTTATGACGACAGCCTGGATGCAGGTGGTCCTACAGATAACAGCGGCGTTATGGGAACCAATGGGCGCTCTGTGGAGCTCCGACCCCGAGGCTCCGGTGGGCAGAGCTCCCGCTCCATCCGCCGACAGACATGGAATAGAGATGATGTGAGTCAATGTTTAAATATTTAGCGAAACTCAAAATGTACGTTCTGCATAACGTGGGAATATTCATTCCAGTTTGGACAATTAGCTGAACAGCTGTATGGTGTAAGATCATCATGTCAGCCTGTACTATGAGTATGCCACTAGAGGGAGCTCCCTACATGCCAATTACATTCTGCCCCCGAACAGACAAACTGTGCTTCCAATTGGTCCTACAGCTACTGAGCAGATAAGACTATTTTTGTAAGGGCATAAATAGCAGGGTTGTAATTAGGCTAAATTTAGCAACAGCATTGGTTAGATTGTGTTAGCTTCTGTAGTTACTCTTTACAATGCATTCATTGTATGACACTGTTAAATAAACAGGGTTTTGACGTGTGTTTATTCATCCCCTGTCAGCTGGTGCTGGACAGTTTGCTACTAGCATCTGTGACTCAACTCTCCACGAGGATACGTCAGTCGGTCGACAAAACAACCTGCAAAATCAGGTGAGCATGGTGACGCACAACCAAACAGAAAGGTGGTCCTTGGTGGAATGTGCTGCTATCGTAATTTGGTGTTAATATAATACTGAGAAAATGCCAGATGCAGGATAGATTTGTCGAAGCAGGAACATGTTATAGGCTACAGTGTTTTATGTCAGAACTAGGCCAACCAGCACAACCTGAGTGGCACATCACAAAGGCTTACGCTGACAACCGGCTACATATCTTACTCATTATCACACGCAGGATGACAACTCAAAGGCCTCTTTCCCTTCCTACAATCTACAGACAATGCGTGAATAAAATCTCTTTTGTTAAACGTCAACTAATCTGTCAAGTGGTATAATAAAAAGATGTTTCATGTGTTATCTTTCATCTATTTTTGTATCAACTTCGCTTCCAGGATCCTCTTCAAGGATAAAGAACGAAAATGGGAAGAGATTGAGAACAAGCTGCAGGCGGAGCATGACTCCTTGCTGCTCAAGAGCTCCAATAAGGTGATGAGCCTGTCCAACTCTCACACTTTGTCTGTTTTATCTGCTGAAGCTTCGTGAATAAACGAGACAGTAATATTTATAGCCGTGCGAGCAGCACGGCTGTAGGGATGGCAATGTCTGTCGATGCACCTTTTGTCCAGATTGAAATATCTCAGCTACTGGATGGATTACTGTACAGTTATGTTCATTTATGTTCCCTCAGGATAAAGTAATCTCTAAGGTGATCCCTCAACCAAATTTCACATTGTCCAAAGTCTTTGTATGAATTACGCTGCACTCAGCCTCAGCTGTACTCTTGCCATTAAGGCCCCCCACACACCGCCCAGACTCAAACCAACAGCCAACTGCCCTTATCCGACCACCCTGTAGCCTCTTGTCTCACCCGTTCAGCAGAAAAGTTGCATTGAACACACCGCTTTGACGTGCCACCAGCTCCACAGTAGAGTAACATGATTCGCTAGCACACCGCCAATCAGAGAATCCAACGGCTCAGACGGCCAACAGCCAACCTCCTCAGACTTCGCTTGGAATCGGAGAAGATGCTGTCCGCCGCAGCTGAACACACCAAACATATTTCTTCCCGACCTCGTCCGAGTCTCCCCAAAAGCTTCAGACATCCAATGGTTGGGCCAATGTGGTCCTTCCTTTAAGCTAATATTAGCACTCCATGCTAAAGGTGGAGAACATGGTAAATGTTATACCTACTAAACATAAGTGTGCTAGCATTGTCATCGTGTAACTTCAGTGAGAGGGTAGGATCACAGCGTAACATACATGTTTACTTAAAAATACAAGTTTTAGACCATAACATTGTTATGATGTAATGCGTTGGTATTGTAGTTAGCACCTACATTACATCTAACACATTGTTACGGACCTGGGATTTGTATTTAGCAGAGGTGTTGGAGTAAGTCACATACATGCAAGTCATAAGCAAGTCACAAGTCTTAACCTTCAAGTCTCAAGCAAGCCCAAAGTTGCTATTGATGAAAATCAAGCAAGTAAAGTCAAGTCAAGTCAAGTCATTGCTAAGGTCAAACAAGTCACAAGAAGTTTGTATGAATGTTTTCTTCATATCTGTAGACACAGTAAACAGAAGAGGGTGGTTTGTCACACGCGCCTACATTTAGAATAATGTCTGTGCGCACTGAAGACGCTATATCTGAAACACACACACGCTTTAACCAAGACGGCGGCCAAAATCACCCAGGCATGAAATAATCTTTGAATCCAAATGTGATGATTTTCGGAGCTCCCTCCATGCTGCCTCTCCTCCTCTGATCCTGTCGGCCACAGTGCCACTCTGGCACGCAGCGCGTCATACAGTGGCAGAGGGCAAAGTATCAAAAACGAAACTAATGTCTCAATGTGCGCAAAAAAAAAAAGAAAGAAAGAAAAGCCAAGACTTTCGAGTCATCTGTGTCAAGTGTAAGTCAAGTCTCAAGTTATTAATGCAAAGTCAAAGTCAAGTCGAGTTTTTCATCGGTGTTAGTCAAGTAAGTCTCAAGTCCTCAAGTCATGTGACTGGAGTCCCAAACTGTGGGCAGTGCCAAATTACAAAAATATGCCAATTTCTACATAATGTTGCTTTAAATGGAAGTTTCATACTTTCGATGAGGTGAAACCACTAAACTACTTTTTCTGGCATTTTGATGCTTACATTGTGTATGTTTTTAAAACAGAATAACTACATTTAAAAACATTTAAATAAAGTTTGAGATTAGGAATTTATCAACATAACATATTTAAGATAATTAAATGTACACAGTTTGTTCTTTTTCTGTGCCCCGTGGTGGCAAGGAGGCCATAGGCCTGTGCCTGGGTCCAGCCCAGGCTCTACCCAGCTTTAGGACAGCCTCACAGAGGTGCCAGCATAGCTATAGACTCTTATTTCAAAATATGTTTATTTTAAAGTCATGCTTGAATCATCATATGGTGTAACCATGGCTGGCAGCTCTTTTGCAAGATTGTCACAACAAACTGTGTGGATGTGCCAGTGTGTGATTATCCTGTCTTCATACCTTTATAGCTCCTATATATTTGACTATAATTTGTATGGAATATCTGTACAAACATTTTTTCCAGTGTAAAGAGATGCCTCGTGTTTGTTGATTGTGAGACATTTTAGTAATCAGCATAATGTTTGCTTCTTGGCATTAATTTGGCATAAATTCATACGAAAAGACAGTGACTGAAAGGCAATTTGATATGGCTACAGTAATTAAATAATTTGCCTAAGAATTTGTTTATGTCTGTAATCCATTAGCTTTTCAAAGGATGTTAGTAATTTACCTCTTCACGTCTCCGTAGCTGTATAAGCCACACAATCTCTGATTACTCAGTAATCATAGTGAGTGCTGACAGTATTACAGCTGTCCGGGTGAACAAATCAAAGATACTTCAGTCATACATATAACATTCAGACTGCCTTGCAAGTTCTCTTTTTGGAGGGCAGGGCACACCAAATATGGTTGTTTTGATGGAGAAGGGAGACTTGCGAGTTTTTGTTGCAGATGCAAAAAGTTGGAGTCCACAAAACTTCATTGCTGTCATAAATTCTGCATTTAACCCAGTCTGGCCTCGTGTGAACCCCCGAAGAGATATGTCTACCCACCAAACAGTCACCGAGCTCATAAAGCATTACTGAGTATAGTCGGCACGGCTCCAAACTTATTCCTGCAGCAACCGAGAGATGAACTGAATTGATTTATGTAGTGTACGAACTTTCACTCACTTAATCACATCCTCAACGAGTCATGATTCTTTATTTATGCTGTTATTTATCTTAATAGGAGATTTCAAGCATCATTCACGACCTGAAGAGAGTGGAGAGACAGCTGCTCGGTATGGACGTGATGCTTTTCTGATGAACACTGTAGTGTTTAATGTAACTTTCACTATTTTGTACTGTTTGAAACTTTGTTAACATCAAGAATACTCATGTGAAATGTCTGTTATTGATCAGTTATCGACATGATGGTGGACCCAGACGGCACCTTGGATGCCCTGACCACCATGGGCATAACCAGCCCTTTGGCCGACCAGAAGATGAACCCTGGGACTCAGCAGGGGGCGTCAGTGTTGCAACCTGGAGCTCCCCCCAGCACATTCCCTCCATCCAGGCCTGAAGGACTCGCCACTGAATTCTGCGGACCTTCAGAGCATGCAGAGCAAGACCCAGGGATCCAAAAGAGCTCTAGGCCCTACAACTGATTCACCAAGGGCATCATTTCAATGCATCCTTTATGTTGGACATATCCTGACGCTCCTGGAAGCAGACGACATTGTGAGGTTAGAAGGTTTTAGAGTATTTGGTTTCAGACAAAGGAGGAGAGTGGGAGGAGAATGATGCCTGACTGCCCCAGCTGTCAGTCAAACTGACTCGTGATGGGACTTTAAAAGTCCAATGCTACCAAATAGCAGTTTTCTTGGGATGTGAAATATACAATAAAAACATTACAGTATTAATTGGTGGGCTACTGAAGAAGCTATGACATAATAACCCATCTGTGTTTTTGTGTTGAGGCTCATTCCTATTATCCATTTTCCTGCAATATGTTAAAAGATGAGAGGGTATAAGGTTATCTCAGTCTTGCCATTTAATTAAAAGCCTTCAAATCTTTGTGTTCGCATCATAAGCTCGTTAGTCAGCTGACTTGAAGAGGCCGTTCACCCCGTGATTTGGTGTGAGTTGCAGAGTTTTGGCGATGTTGGCTGTAGAGATGTCTGCCTTCACTCAAACATTATGGTTTTAGATGGCACTTGTGATACTTTAAGTGCCAAAAAGACATCTTTAAAAAAATCAACAGCAGAGTCTGTTTAGAAATATCAATCCAATCCACAGACCTTGTCGTGAGCAGGTTTGTGTAGGAACTATTTTATTTATGTATCACTGCGCAGAAGGAAGTGTGCATCTTCTTATGGATGACAGACTAGCTAACCAAGCTAAATGGACTAACTTATGTTACAGCTGAGGAAGATGCCATTAAAGGTGCATTATGTAAGAATAGTTCGCCTGTCAAGTTCATACTCTGAACAAAATGAGGGCAACATATCACCAGAGTTACTGCTAGCTGCTGGTAACTGTAGCTGCTATAAGCTAAGTAGCACAGTTAGCCAAGCAGCTAGTGGTCCAGGCTGGGAGCTCGGGGACCAGGGTAGTGTTGACGTTTACAAAGCTAGCACTGATATGTTAGACCAGGACGGCTGAGGCTAGCTAGTTTGCATGCTAACTTCAGTAGATATCAATGTAATACAATACATAGACATTATTACATCACAACTGTTTTTTCTGTTTTTATAATTTTAGCATTTAATTTCCTAATAAATGTTTTACATATTGCACCATTAATGTTTTTATCCTGCACTGTCATGTGCACGAGCCCCTCGTCCATAGCTGCACACTTCCCTCTGCCCAGTGATATGTTTGACTGGTGTAGTTCACATACAACGAGTAAAGTTCCTACATGAAATTGGTCAGATCACGGATTATTTTGACTAACCAGGTCATGATTTCTGGAAAGAGAAACTGCTGTTGAGTTTTTCAGATGTATTTTTCTGAAGCTATTAGCTCCTCAAGCCCAGTGCCACCTTGTTCCTTTATATTTAAGAGAAGGCCTACATCTCTACAGGAGATACTTTCAAAAGGAACCCACACCTAAATAACCTAGATGGATATATAGCACTACAGGAAGGAGGAAATCTGATTGTTGTTACACCCCAGTTGATTTTGGGCTGTAACAACCCTTTAAATCTAAGACAGAAACCCAAACCAGAAAGGTGCAATGGTGTCAAATAGGATTGAGCAGAGGTATATGTGAAAAGTGTTCTTCTATCCTGCCATAGAATTATTTATGAAAATAAATATGTTGTTGGCCTGTTGCAGTTGCAATTCCCAAGCCTGTCTCAGTAATGATTTTCCATCAGAAAAGCCTACATTGCTTATTTGCTGGGAAAAGAACTGGGTATGTACAGTATGTACCAGTGTAAATGTCTATTATATTTAAATCAAAAACTCCCCTCCATGCCTTTTTTCTTGTGGCGATGTCATTTGAAACCAGTGTATCAAAGATAGACCATGTGTGTCGATAGAAACTATGAAATCAAATGTAGCTCCCAGAAAGATTTTTCCTATTCCAAATGTATTTTGTCACAAGTGCCCTGGATCAAACAATCATTACAGTCGGAGATAAGAGATGCTACCTTGTACCAAGTGTGGTGAGGCGGAAGTGAAATTGGTTTTTTTTTGCACATTACAAAGCTGATACATGTTGATGTTCATCTCTGAGGGACCAGAACAGGATGTCGCCCCCCGCGACACTCCTGTATCATGCTAGTGTCCTCGACCAAAAACAAAGCAGGGTGAGAGCCAGCTGTAGATGAGCGCTTTGTCCAATGATTTTTCTGATCACAAACAAAAAATGTTGTGTTTGAACCAGCATAGACAGGGGCTACCTCCGAGTCCTGCAGCTGCATTTCACTGTTAACGATGCAAAGGAAGGATGGACACTGTAATGACCGTGGGTTTTCCAATGTCTCGCCTCATACCAATGTTTACACATGAATGTATCCTGATCAGAACTGTTGACAAATTTTAGCCAAAACAACTTTATTAAAGATTAATAATTGCATTTTGTCTTTAATTCTGTTTGAGCATTTTGAGATTTTTTTTGTTTGGATGTTTTGTATGAAGTTTTTCTTTTTTTTCTTTCTTTGTAACGATGTTAGGTTAAATGTTGACCTTGCAATACCTGTGTATTGTTTGTCTCATTTCCAATAAAATGCATGATAATCATGACCTAATTTGTTTGTTCTGGTGGGGGTTTTTTATTGGACTTTTACAGATATTTGGTACTTTCACTGTGCTTGAGTATTTTCATTGAATGCCGCTTTATTCTACACCACCTTTCAGTGGTAAATATTGTACATTTGCTACACTACATTTCTATAACAGCTGTTTGTCAACATCATAACATACAAGGATCATAATTAAACTAGACAACAGTGAAGTTGTTCGATTAACTTAGCACATACGTCCTCTGTAATAAGAAAAAGCTGTGTACATGTTAAAAGGGCTCCGTTGAACTTCTGTGTTGTTTTGAAAGGCGTAAAAGGGGGTTAATGTGTGTTAAATCGCTACATGGAGCTCCTTTAATGCATCAGCTCTAGCGCTAAAAGGGGTTAAAAAAAAAAGTACATTACTGCTTCTGTTTGTTTTTTACTTGAAGCAACGACATTATTTTTATAATAAAAAAAAGTTCAGGCAGGCTCAGTGTAGACTAATGTGAGTGATGAATCCGCGAACAAGTATCACCAAACTCTGTAGTTCCCCTCAGTTCTGCAAAGCTTTAGCATCTTTTAGCTCAATGTTCAGGTTTCATCCTGCACCCAACAGAAAAAGATTTGAAATCAGTCACTCTCCTCTCCCCCTCATGCTGATGGAAAGTTGGGGGAAGATTCGTAGTGCCACAAAACATTTCTGGAGCTTCACAGTAAGACAGTGTTGCAGTGTTCTCCGAAGCAACTGAAGCAGATGGAGACTTGACTTGAAACATTTAAAAAAGACAGCCACTAAGAAACACAAGATGACTCCACACAGCTTGTCTGGCATAACCAGAGTGTCTGCGAGCGCCAAGATCCTTGTAGGCTTGAGGAAATGTTGAATGTCAGAGTTCCTTGAATCGCTTGTAACAGAGTGTTTTCACACATTGGTAATGCTTTTTCTGGTATAAATAAACTAAATCAGTACTTCGCTTACCCCTGATTCTTTATTTGCTACTTAAAAAAGGAAAATATGTTAAATACAGTAACATACATAAGATGAGGTCAAATCTGATCCCTCTTGCTCGGGTAAAAAAAAAACACAAAAAAAACTAAAGCCTCTTGGCTGTCGTTATCCAAGAAGCTTCATCCTCCCAGATGTTTCCTCCCCGTGAAGCACAATCCCCCTCCTTGTCTGCCCTGCCTCTCACTCTCGCACACGCGACAAATTAGGTTTTTCGGAGGCCCCGCTGCCAGAGCCGCTGCACTACTAATTGTATGTCTCCAGATATTCTGCTCTACTTC
>CAEMYA010000115.1:3027437-3041090 GCA_903131615.1 Diplodus sargus
CCCCCACACACACACACACACACACACACACACACACACACACACATAGAGCCCTTTCTCTTTTTTCGGCCCTGCCCCTCAAACATCCTGAGTCCGGCACTGGTAAAATTTGTTGTCATTTGGTGTAAGGCCAGAAAAAAAAGTCTACTGAGGGCAAACCCCTGCTGATTTAACACCATGGACAGGGCCAACAGTCGCTGAACTAACAACTGCAAGGACAGTGCACATTTTTGGATTGATGGGCGTTCGTTTTTGGGATAACTGGCTGCTGAACAAATGGGTTTTGGGTCCAGTGGAACATTTTTCGAACTACTGGGATTTATGACCAAGGGGCCACCGGAACATTAGAAAGTCCCCGGTGTCACTTCAGCCTATTGAATGCCACTATATACTGTATGTATATTGTATGCCAGAAGTTACAACAAAAGTTAACTTTTAAACAACTCTCCCACCCTCCACCTATCCTTCGCTCATTTCTCTCTGAGGTCCTTCCCTTACTCCCCATACGGCGCTGTGATTATGAACAGCAGCAGCTTGCCTGCAGTCAGCAGCATATGTTGTTTTTCTGCTGTTAGGCAACACTATATTCAAAAGGGCTTGGGCGAATGAAGCGGCGGAGGAAAGTGTTTGCATATTTCATTTTCCCTGCCACGGCCCTTAATGTACTCAGTGTGCATTTGGGAGAGGCAGAGCTTTAGATTTTGAAGCTATGAGCAGTGGAGGTGAAACATGAATGAGTGCATCGCTGAAAAGCACATTAATTACAATGACTTTAACACACTGGGGATTAAAGCAGACAATACTGCTGACTTACATGTCATCAGTCGAAGTTATTAATGGGAGCTACAGGGCTGCTTTAAATTCTTTTGTCTTCTCTGGGCAGAAATTGGTGTGT
The DNA here is from genome assembly GCA_903131615.1 of Diplodus sargus. Taxonomy (NCBI): domain Eukaryota; kingdom Metazoa; phylum Chordata; class Actinopteri; order Spariformes; family Sparidae; genus Diplodus; species Diplodus sargus. The sequence continues at coordinate 3,028,333 of CAEMYA010000115.1, forward strand.
GTGTGTGCGTGTGTGTGTGTTTGTGCGCGTGTGTGTTTGTACATGTACCACCGAATGAGTTCAGAACAATTTGGTAGTCTTGCAGCAGCTGTCAAACACAGCGGATTACCGGTGGCATGTTTCAGCATTCCTCCCGTCTAAAGTCAAGCCCAAATGCTTTCAGCCAGATGAGGTTTGCTCACAAGCCAGATAAAAGTGAAAGATAAAGAGAGAGGAGGAAGAGGAGGGTGGAATCGACAAGGCGGAGGAGGAGGAGGGGTGGGGGTTGCTGGGGCTCGGAGCTACAGCTCTGTATTGGCCGTTCGAATAAGAGGGGCTGGTCTTTCTCCATCTCTCTCACCACCTCCACTGAGAAGCAGAGAGTAAGCAGCACACATACAGTATACGGCTCAGACACACACACACACACACACACACACACACACACACACACACACACATATACAAACACACACACACTCAGAGGCTGGAGGAACCATGTCAGGACATGGGACGGACCAGGAGCTGAGGTGCACACACACACACACACATCTTCCAGGACAGTGAGGAGGCAGCAGGATGAAGGCAGTGTCAAAGAGTGGAGACATCAGAGAGGGACAGACTGAGGGACGGTTGATCAGAGACAGACGGACAGAGGTGTGTGCCTGAGCTGCTGTTTTCCCACCTGTCAGAGAAGTTTGAAGCGCTGCACTCATGGCGGGACCGACCCCACAGGAGCCCATGAAGGTGACGTTTACAGCCCTCAGCTGCGCTCCTTTCACCCTGCATTCCATTAACATGTGATATTGTTCTCACTTTGTCTTGGTCGGGTTTCAGTGCATGTTGGCTGTCGGCTTTTCTTGCCGGCTTCCATTCCATTATTCATTCATTGATTCGCTTGGATGAAGCGTCAAATGTATTCCATGTGTTCTTCAATTATCCACTGACAACACAGATGTGTGTAAAATAAACACAGAACGGGACGACTAACGATTTCTAACGCCAGATGATTTCATTATCCGTTAATTGAGCAATTATTTCTTTGAATGATTGATTTTAGTCCGTGAAATGTCAGAGAAACATCTGTCACAATTCCCCAGGGTGCTAGGGGATGTCTTCAAATTGCCTTTTTAGTCCAAAGAACATTGTAAAATTTTAAGATATTGAATTAACAAGCATATAAAACAGAGAAATGAAGGTAGAAACACAGTTAGGATGCTGGAACCAACTGATATATTAAGATATTTGCCTGAAAACTGTAGCTAATTCATTTTCGGTTTATTATTTAATCAATAAAAGTCAGAACATTTCCCAGAGCTCAAATCAAATTGCTTGTGTTGTCCAAAAAGGCATTACAAAATCCAATCTTAGATTGAGGGATGACAAACCGAATTCTTTTAATTATCAAAATTGCTACCATTGAGTTACTTTGTCAATATAACATTACGAAAGCAACAAGATATTCCTTTTACTTTTATACAAAAAAATAACATATACAAGGCTCAAACCAGATTCCACTTATGGATTTATTCTTTAAAATATCAGAAAATAGCATAAGAATACTATACCAATTCTTAATTTTCAATTAATGATCAGTCTGTAAAATAAAATCAAAGTGCTCGCTTTGTCAAGACAACATCACAAAATCTAAAGATATTCCATTGACATTAATATAAAACAAAATATTCCCACAAGTGAGAAGCTCAAACCAGTTTGTCCGAACAACTTGACAAAAAGTCATTTAATTTCTAAACTAAATCCACAGATCTGAGGAAACTTGACCCAATGGCCATTCTCCCTTTTTCTCCCAGCTGACTTTCTTTGAGTCAAATAATTGATTCATCAGCTCGGTGCTACCAGTGGGCTTATTTTGACTGCGCTGAAAACAGCTGGTGTATCGTGTGTCCAGCCTTTTGTTGTCTGTTTTGACGTGAAGGGAAAATTGTGTCTCACTGCGGGGGTGGCTGTCGACTGACCCGCCTCGCTCCGTCAGTCACACTCTGTATCATGAGGCTTTATTTCCGAGCGGCCGTGTAGCTACACATCCACAAGTCGAGCACGGTTCCTGACTCTGCTAACTGTGATGAAGAGCTCGGCGGTCTCAGCGGACAGCAGAGGAGGTGTGAGGTGCATCCGGCTGGCTGGCACCACTGTTTCAGCCTCATTGCTTGAGACAGACAGCGTAGAGACGGCCGACAAACATCCCCCGACCCCCATCTTCTCTCTGACTTGGTGCTGAACAGTGTCTCCTCTTTTGTTTAATGGTCAAATTTTCATGAAAAAAAAAAAAACTTGTAGCCGGGAGTCGTGTTTTTCTCATCAGTGGGACACAGCTCATGTGATTGATCAAACACAACAAAAGAGAATACGTAATGTGACGTGATGACAGGCCCGCAAACAGGGAGGGAATGAGATGTTGAAAATGTGTGGTCGTAAGCACAACAGAAGTGCCTAACTGCACTTTTAAAACAGTGGAAATCAAGACTCCTCGGGCTGGATCGGGGCAATAAGGCTGCTGCATCATAACCTCGGACCGCCCTGGCTGTCACTCCATCCCCATTACAGCCGGCACATACCGTGTACTGCACACACATACATGCACACGTTATATAAAATGTAATATTGCTTGTCATGTATGCGACACTGGGTGTATCCCCTCTGGCACAGAGGTCATAAAGTACCTTTCAGCTGGGATCTGCTTGAACAACAGAGCTGGCAGTACACACAGTAATATAAATCAGAGCTTTCCAATACTCCCTATAGTTGGGCTTTAGGTTGTGTATCAATTTGCCTTCAGCTGGAGAGCTGTTCCACTTCACTTGTCCTCTGCTCTGTGGCGTAAAGTGAGATTTGTGAAGCTGGAGGGGCTCAAGAGTTCTGAATTCCACTGCAGCCTGGTTGTCAAATCGAGGCTTTCTACTGTTAAAAGAAGACGTACAGATGTTGTGATTGATCATGGATCCTAACCTCTAATCAATTGGTATTGACTGAGGACATTAGCATTTAATGGCTGGTGATTTCCCTTTTGTGCACCGCCACAAACTAAGTGCCACGTCAGGGTCTCCACTGCAGGTTGTTAACGCGTGTATGTGCCACTCATCTTCCAGAACCAGCAGAAGTGCATCGCCATCTTCGCCCTTCTCTGCTGCCTTTCCGGGCTGGCGGCGCTGATCTTTTCCTCCGTTAACGTCTGGGGGGACGATGAGGACGGGATCACAGAGGAGAACTGTAGCAGCGACTGCCGGTAAGATGTTCTGTGAGTGTGACATGAGAGCATAGCAAGGCAAGAAAAGCAGTGAAGTATGCAGTCATGTTTAGCGCAAAATGCTGCACATATGAACCAATCCTGACATAAGGATTCATGAATATGGTATTTCTGATTCCTTCCTCACTGGTCCCTTCAGGATTTTGTGTGCGCTATCATAGATTGACTTATTACATGCTCTACTTAAGCTCTCCTATGCACAAGCAAAATCACACACTGATGCCAGCGGAGCGGCCATGCAAGGACTTGGCCTGTCCATCAAGAGCAACTTCGGGTTAAGTGTCTTGCTCAAGGACCGAGTGGAAAAAACGCACAATGCATTTTAACAACCGAAAGTCTGGTCAGAGACTCGAGTGTGTTTTTCTAGCAGCATCTTATGTGGCCTGGACTGGTAAATCTGTTAGAACCCTTCATTCTAACTCTTCACCCTCAGGTTTGTTTCAATTTCTAAACTGTAATCTTCTTCAAGTGACGAGACCATTAAGGCTCCAGAAACTCAAGACCCGCGTTTCTCTTTCAGCATCGTGCTTGTGGAGAACATTCCAGACGACCTCGCCCTCTACATGGACGTCAGACCCCACCTCCCCCTCTCCGCTGGCTTTCACACACTGTTGGATCAAGCAAAGCACTCCGTCGAGGTGGTGTCACCTGTCTGGGCCCTGAACCCGTGGGACCTGGAAACAACGCCAAGCACTGCCAAACAGGTACGAAGTCACGGCAGGCCGCCTGAATATATTCCCCTCATGCTCCTGCACAACGTGAACCGCCTGCATTTCCCAGGTGTTCTGTGAGAGGAAATGCAATTATTTTCAAGTAAATTTGTATGAGTCTTTTAATGAGGTTCGTCCTGCGCGGATGTAAGTATCGCCCTTTCAGAGAGACATCCAGCAACGCCGCTCGAATGCTCAACTCCAGTAATACAGAACATCACTCTCTTCCTCAGGGTCAGCTTTTGTTCCAGAGACTGCTCAGCCTGAAATCTCGTGGGGTTAAACTGAAGATTGCCAGCAGTCTGACTAACTCTGCTGAACTGAAGACCTTGGCAGCGCACAGTGAGTGGCTGTCAGACTTTCATTTTATAAAAGCAATTTGTTATGTCACCGCAGCCAACCAGGATTGAGATTTGTAGCTCCTAACTACTCAACTGACAACATTGCCTTTGGCGCAAGCCAACGTCAAGGAGAAGCTTCCTATGTATTCTAGGGCTGCACCAAAAAAAATTTTTATTTGATATTTCAAATATGATACGAGTTAAAGTAATAACTGAGAATTAAGGCTGGTCACTGTAGTTAAATTGCAGCTCCGTATTGAGATTTCCTTATTATTTCAATTAATTGTGCTTCCCTTACACTATGGTAATTTCAGTACACTGGAAAGAAGAAGAAACAATGAATAAAAGGTTTTTCTTGCTTGATATAAATCCACCTATGGAACTAGTGAAAATTGTCTGAAAACAATTCCCATTTATCTAACTCACATAGCTTTCTAGGTGATTGTGTCTTATATTAAAGATGCACTATGCAAATATTTTACTTGAAAACATCAATAAAATGTTCTCAGATCATTTAAAGTCTGAGGGAATAACAGTTTGATGACCTCTATCACGAGATGTCTAAAGAAGTTAACGTGCTAACGAGCTAGCCACGGTCCGTTCATGTCCTCAGGGGGAATATACCAAAACTCCTCTGGTGCTTCAACCTCGCAGTCCGGACCAATAGATACAAAGCTAAGTGAGCTAACTCGCTAACAGCAGCTACAGTGTCTGCTCTGGTGATATGCTGACCAGGTTGCTTTTTGTGTGTCCAACTCCAACATCAGGCAAATTATTACATATTGCACCTTTAAGTGTTGTGCGATATTTTTGACCAGCTAGTTTTTTGCAGTGCACAGTTTCTAGCTGTCCGTGTCGGGCCTGCAGCAGAACACTGAACATATCACACATGCAGCATCTCTTGTCTGGAGGAGAACAGATGTAGTCTCATTTACACCACGCAGCCCCGCCCAGCAGCTCCACAGCACGTGTCATGCAACCTTCATGCCTGCCAAACTTCAAAACGAAGGTCGAATAATCATGAATGTGCAAATGTACCAAACTGCTTTCCTCTCATAGCCTTTCACTCTCAGGCCACCTGCCGACTTTTGCCCACTCGTCCGTCAGACAGGCCAAGGCCAATTGGCGGATTTCCACAATTCTCTCCGTCTCATTCTTTCAGACTTGTAACACCACCACCGCTCTCTGTCCGTCTCTGTGTCTCACAATGTCTAGATGCTGAGGTTCACTTCGTTAATATGACAGCTCTTACCAGAGGAAGACTGCTTTCCTCATTCTGGGTAGTGGATCGGACGCACATTTACATCGGGAGCGCTGACATGGACTGGAGGTCACTCTCCAAGGTAACAGCAAACACCGACAACATTGTGCACGGTGGAATCAGAACAGAGGATAGATGGGCCTCTGCAGTCAGGCGTGGTCGGTCTGCAGCGCCTCAAAATAGCTTCAGTAGCGTTTGATCTCTGAGAAATAAAAGCTGGACAATGCACACATTTAATTAAATGATAACCTTGGCACCCCGCAGGGATTTGAACATAACACAGAGTCTGGATTAGCTGCACTGTACACCTGTTCCTCTTTATGCAGTTACTCCAGCAACACTTTATGTGCATCTGGGATGATTTAGGATTGCTATCTGAAGCGGGCCAGGAAAGACAAGTGGCGTTTCGCTTTGCATTTGGCGTGTAATTCACAACAGGGGAGGAACCGCGGAGCATTAGCATGCTACTACTTGAAGTGATTACCTGGCACTTTTCATGCTTCAGCGCTGGCTGGAGGAAGAACTACTGTTCAGTGTAATTAACTAAGCAGCCGGAGGGCAGGAAGGAATGGTCACATGTATGTGTGTGTGTAGCGTGCACACACACACTCAAACGTACAGAGTGAATGATTGAAGGGCAGGACAGACAGGAGCGAGGCAGATTCTTCCATACAGAGCAGCAGAGAAGACAGAGAACCTCTGTGTGCCTCCTTCTGGGTCACTCACCAAAATAGAATTAACACAAAACAAGTTTCTGCTGTGTAATTAATGACCAGGCCAGAGCACATTTGGAGCGCTTGGCTCTTGTTCTCGTTTCATTTTTGCTGTTTTTAGACGTGCTCGCAGCTGCGCCGAAGGTGGGTCCACCAGTTTGGACCCTTGTAAAATGTACCAACAACAATCTGATAGATTGCTGTTAAATTTGCTACATATACCACATTTCCCCTCAGGATGAATCCTGTGGGTGATTGCTTGACTCTCTCTGTAGCGTAGACTCCCATGAGGTTGATATTTGTGGTTCAGAGTGAATGAGGAATTTGTCATGAAGTTTAGTGCACATATTATTCTCCTCAAGATGACTTGTAACAGCTGTGGTGATCCTTGCTCAGGTCAAAATTGTAATTTGTCCAATACAATAGTTTATTACCGTATACCTAAAACTAATGACACTCCCATCATCAGCTGTTTAGTGACAGTTAGTGAATGGTAACATGCTAATATGCACAATGAGAATGTACAACATTTACCTGCTCAACTATACAATATTACACCTTATACATTTTAGAATGTTGTCATTGTGAGCTGAGCATAGTGTGCCCCTATTAGCATTTAGCCTAAAACTCTTAGGCCCAATCCCAATACCTCCTTTGGCCCTACCGCTTAGCTCTTCCCCTCCGTTTTGCACATTTACCCCTCAGGTTCCGGTGTCCTGATTCTTACGGTAGTGCAAAGTTAAGACTGTTTTTCAGAGGCACCCTTCAAACTTCATTTCAATGTATTGTGGTCATTTTCTTCATAAGAAGCTTTAACAATTGCTGCTAGTTTGCTGATGTCTCGGTAGCTAACTTTACATGGTTATGCCGATTGGTGAATGTCTCTTATTTTGACGTACATCAGTGTTGCATACCCCTCCTTTGATTTGAAAAACAGCCTTCGAGTGTCAAACTCTTCACATTCATCACTCTACACAGTGAAGCTCAAACGTTCAACTGATGGAACAAGGAGGACATCATTTTAACTGGGGGGGGACTTTAAAATGACTACTATTAGAATATCTACTCTAAGATCAGCATTCTGCACGTGTATCTAGTAAACTAACAAACACGCACTCTGCAACTTTTCTGCTGCATCACCTCTTCCTGTGTGCTCCTTTTCTGACCCCCCACAGAGAAAAGAACTGGGGGTGGTGGTGTATAACTGCAGCTGTCTGGCTCTGGACCTCCACCGAGTCTTTTTATTTTACTGGCAGCTTCACGAGAGGGACTACATCCCCTCCATCTGGTCGAAGAGAGTTACAGCCATCTATGGGAGGCACGACGCCCTGGAGCTACAACTCAACGACACCCAGGCCACTGCTTATCTCTCTGTGAGCAACAGCTTTGTTATGTTGCAGTGTTTACTGCATGTTAACACATAAATTGACCCTATGCACAATGCACGAACCACAGGCTGGGTCTTTAATAAATTGTGAGACTGCTTTATATTCCTTTTAAGGCACCAATTTCCTGACTCCGGACTAGATATCTTTAAAGTTTCATTACCAACTAATAACAGACACAGACAGGGGGTGATTAATCATGTTAATATCACGCTGAGGAGCATCTTGAGTCTGAATATATCAGTACCTCAGCCTAATTTGACAGTAATGAATCTTGTAACCCTCCAAGCGACAAGACGCTTATCAGCTGCATTTAAGACATTTATCATCCTATAGGAACTAATGGAGCCATGCTGTCACAAGCTGCTGGCGACTGCGACCTGCTCTTCTGTCTCACTAGTAGTGATACATGGTCGGAGAAATGCTCCTTGTTGTTATTCTTGCCCTTTACCTTTTGGAAAACATAAGTTATGTTGTCTTTATAGCTGTACAATTTCACTGGGGTGTCAATTAAAGGACAGTTTTGTCAACTTTTCATTATTGAACTGACACAAGCTAAAAGTCGTAGGTATGGTATTATGGTGAAACTCGCAGTTCTTCAATTTTCCGTATGTTTATCTAATTTTAGATACAAACTTGGGTCTGAGTGATGTATAATAATCTTTCTCCAGACTTCTCCTGAACTCCTCTGCGCTAGGGATCGCACCAGAGATGTAGATGCAATCTATCAGGTCATCCAGAGTGCAAAGACATTTATCTTCATATCGGTGACGGACTACCTCCCTCTGGTAACCAGGAGTTTCAGAGGAACCTCAGTCACAAGGTACATCCAAACAAACATAGTTTCTTGTGACATATTAGTCTCTTCAAAGTGTGTTTCAGTGTTTCATATACAATCCTGTGCATGTAAAAAGATGAAAAAAAAGGACAAAATCGAGACCTACAGACGCTCCTCTCTCCCACAGTTCATGAAACGATTCATTAGTAGTCACGCCTTTAATTCTGTGACTTTGTGACATCACATTATGTCACCATGTCACACATCATTTATGAGAAACGGCTAGTCTGGCCTGTAAGGATTGATTTAGCAGAGCTGCTCTGTTGCTGTTAGCGGTGCTGGCTCAGGCATGGGTCAACTGACCATTCAGAGCAGACTGGATAAGACAGGATTTAAAGAGACAGGAGCTGAAACAGAGCATTTCAGACAGAGGGGGAATATTGTACTGCAGCACTGGACTGTATGAGGAAACTTGGGGGGGGGGGGTTTGCATTAAAGCATGTAAATCTTTTCTCGGCGTAACCCAAAATAAAATTATAAACCTGAAAATGAGCATGATATGTGTCCTCTAACTGTAGAGAAATGTAATGACATCAAAACAGAGTCTCATTAACAGTGTCTCGGTTGCGTCATCAGGTACTGGTCGCTTATCGATGAGGTGATCAGAGAGGCGGTGGTACTGAGAGGAATCAGAGTTCGCCTGCTGATAAGCTTCTGGAAGAAGACTCACCCGCTCACCTTTAACTTCGTCACCTCCCTCAAGTCCCTCTGCATGCAGCTGCTCAACTGCTCGTTAGAGGTGGTACGTGAAACAACGTCAAATGTGTTTTACGGAAGCTTCCGGTTTCTTAACCTCCATCTTTATTCAACGTGCAGATATGAAATTGAGAGTCTGGGGCGTGGTATCTTTACATGCTGACTTTCTTCAATCAATGTTTTGCAGAGGTTTTTCAGTCAAAAGGAGCGAAAGGATGATATTCAACATGGACTCAACCACAACAAGTACATGGTGACCGACAATGCTGTCTACATAGGTAGGCAAATTTGCTTTACAAAAAACTGAACTTGAAATGTTGGCGAATTTATTTGCATTTACACTTTTTAAAGGTGTTTGAGTGTCCTATTTTATGACATGACACACTACATTTCAACGAACAGCGTAACATTGTGAGACATGATGTTACTAGCACTCTCATAGCTATGTTTATCTACATGAAGCTCAACCAGGAGGTATAAGATATTTACAGTAGTTTAGCTCAAAGACTGAGAACTGGGGGAAATTATACTGTAGCTCTCAACGCCTTATAAACCTGGAAGAGACTAGAGGGAAATAAAAGAGAGAATTAGAGTTTGTGGGGAGTTGTTACGGTCAGCAGCGGTGCTTAAAACTTACACACACACACACTCAGAGGTTCTCCTACACATGTTCTGTGCTTCCATTGCCAGCTATCTTATAGTTATCGTACAGTTTGAGGGGTTATGGATGACTGGTAGTTTTTCGTTATTGTGAGGTTTGCCAGGAAAACGAGCAGAGACTCCATGAAGGTGCTGTCCCTGGCCAACAGGGCTGCTGGCAAAGGGACCTGGATCACTCTAACCTTTCGAGGGGGGCCTTTGGAGATCGTTCTGACCTGGGCATGAGCAAGAATATCGGCTGCCCTGCTGGCTATGAAATAGTCCAACACCTAACTCTCACTCTGAAAGCAGAAATTTCATTTTCACATTTGTTGTTTTTTAAACTAGCAAGAATAATCACTGAGCTTTACAGGTGCTTGGAGCCATATTGTTTTCCTTCAGAGAGAGGCAGGCTAGCTGTGCTACGCTAACCTTCTCCTGGCTGTAGATTTACATTTAACAGACGTTTTTAATAGTGGTATTTACTTTTTCATCCAAATGCAGCAATAAAGTGAAGAAGCGTATTTCTTTCAGATGTGGAACTGTTGCTTTAAAATGTTGGCACTGTCACACACTCAGACACATGAGCACCAGACAGTGGGCCACATGTTACAGACACGCCGTTTGCTGTTTGTCCTTACAGGTAGCCATGACTGGGTTGGAAGTGACTTTGCCATTAATGCAGGAGTCGGGCTGGTGGTCAAGATGAAAGATAGCCTTCACGAGAGGGGCGTGACGATCCTGGAGCACATCAAGGCTGCGTTTGAAAGAGACTGGAGGTCACGTTACGCCAAGAGTCTGCAAGGAAACAAAGATCAACATGACAAATACAGACACCAGCACCAGGGGAAGATTCGTCTGGAGAGCAAGGAGGAAAACGAGTGGAGCAACCCTTTATAAGCACAGAATGTCTTTCTATACCCTAAAGCCTGTCTGAATACTTATACAACACATGTACACAATATGAGAATGTGATTTACACTATTAGACTTGAGAGTTATTTTAATAGATTCAGTTACGATCAACAAACACAAGGTTGAGGTGATACTTTGATTGCAAGTTACAGTATTAGCATCGAACTACTCAATGAATCGTTGACTGTTATATGAGCATGCTATGCTGCATGAATATTGAAGGCAATATTCAGATTCAAACTATATACTGGGACAAGCAATATGCTGATTATAAAATCAATATGCTCCGTGTGAAACGTATTTAAATCTAGAAAACATGACCCATCGAACTCGCCACAGAAAATCTCATTAAGTGTTTGACGATGATGATGATGCACTATTTTTGTTTACAGTTTTAATATGCATTTTATAAACGTTTTAATACTTTTCAATTTGCATTACAATTAGGACTTTAATGCTGTTTTTGCCTGCAATGTTAATGACTTCTTCCACACACACACACACACACACACACACACACACACACACACAAAGGTTTAAGGAGAAGTTGTACAGATGTGACCAAAGCTGTTTGTCATCTCATTGAAAACGTCCATCTGTCCTAATAAAACGTACCATTTTTTCCTACTTGTCGTTGTGTTTATTTCAGCATCAGTTCGCTGAGAAACACAGAGCCTTCCACACTTACAGTTTACATTAACTCCAACAAAACAAGGTCAGGCGCTTCCCTGACAGACTTTCATGTCTGTGTTTTGCCTCCTCCTTAATTTGTTTCCTGTTTCACTGAATATAATCACCACTGAATATGTAATGCTGCGCAACCACTGTTCATATTTTCCAGATCCACTAACAAGCTGCGAGCTATCCTCTTGTTACGTCGGGATAATGAAAGTGAAGGTCAGAACTAAAACACAAGCAGGCCGCTTTAATGACAGAATCAGACTAAAAAAAAACAAAAACGTTATGCTGTATGTGACATGAGAGTTATATCCAATAAGGTCAATGTGTAAAATGCCATCTTCTCAAATTGCTCCCACAACACATTTCAAATATTGCTTAATTGAGCCACCGTTTGGTTAAACAGAGCAGCTCCGTGTAAGCGCTCTGTTACACCGTGTGACAATGCTTTGGACAAGTCGGTGTGATACTCACTCTGTTATGAGCGCAGGCAGAACACATGAACCAAATTTAGCTACCGGCGCTTTGCTGGAAGAAACTGTGGCCTACACACCACCCACCACACAGAATAATCAACCCATCAGAGTCAAAGTCCAGTCACCTAATCAACACATTAAATGGAGGACCTGGACTTAATCTAATATCTAATAACAGTAAAAACAATTGTCTCCTCTTTTTAAACTATATTCTGTATATGATTATTGTGTGATTATGTGAATACGCTGAATGTATCAAAAGCAAAAGCTTTCCACACTAGTGAGGCTGTACTAGGAGCAGCAGTGCTTTAAAGGATAAGTTCACCTAAAAAAGTAATAATTCAGTCATTATCTACCCACCCTGATGCCAATGGACAGTCAGGTGAAGTTTCAAAGTCCCTAAAAACATTTATGGAGCTTCACAACATTCTCCTCAGCTACTGAAGTAGATGGGGACTTGTTTTGAAACATAAAAAAACACTCCAAGTCTCTAGTTAGTAATTGTGTAGATCCAAAAGATGTTATTTACACCCTTTTTAAAGCTGAAATCTCAAAACTAGGTAAAGCTACTGAAGCTGCTAAGCTGAAATTGTCTGACTTGGGTGCACAAACTTGACTGCTTTGCCAAGGTTGTCTTTCCAAATCAGTGTGGGATCCTGGGGCTTACCGAGACTTGGATCATAAGTACACAAAATGTACTGAGACATCTTATACTTTTCCAGTTGTTGGTCTTTTTTCAAGTTTTCAAGTTTATTTTTCAAGTCCCTGTTTACTCCAGTTGTTCAGGAGAACGCTGTGAAGCCCCAGAAATGTTTTGTGGTCTACCAAACCTCACCTGACTTTCCATCAGAATGGGGGTAGGC
>CAEMYA010000115.1:3043766-3061762 GCA_903131615.1 Diplodus sargus
CAGTGGGTGTTCCTGTTGTCGCTGGGGAGGGGAGGGATGGGGGCGCCGTCGTCATGGTAACAGATTAAAGATGTTTCGCCTCTGCTGCAGCGGTTTCAAACTGAGGATCCCGCAGGACGGGGGGGAGCTGTTTTTATAGCATTTAGACTTGTAAGAAAACACATTTGGCTGATATAACCTTTCCTTTTAGTTGTTTCGCATGTCTTTAAAATCACCCATAGGCTACATCAGGGCTAACTTTTTGTGTGACGAGCAGGGGAGCAGAGAGGAGGGGGAGGAGGAGGAGGAGGAGCGGTGTGACGGCAGATGCCTTTGCAGCAGAGGATCGAGGAGGATGTTGGTGTGTGTGTATGTGTGTGTGTATGAGCGTGTGGTGTTGCGGGACAAAATGCGGATGGGACTGAGCTTGGACGCCGACCTGGCGACATTTAAACTGCCGGATCGCGTGGATGTAGCTGCAGAGATCGAAGTCCTGTGAGTGGGGGGGAGAGAAAAAGCCGCAGTGTGCCGAGAGGAACATTTCAACTAGTTCAGATCAGATGGATGGGACGACCTGAACGGCGCACTTCTGCAGGGCCGCCTCACTTCTGAATGAGATGTAGCTGCCTGAGCAGACTCCTCCTGGGTGAATCAGCTGGGATATTCTGCAGAGATCGATCGACCCCCCCAACCCCGCTAACGATGGAGACTGGAGTTTTTCTGCCCTGCCTGGATCATTTCATGCTGAGCCCACTTGTCACCTGGGTAAGTAACGCAGGAGAGGCTCTGATTTCCCTGACAGACACTGTGCCATCAAACGCCTCACGCTCAACTCTCTCTGTGTCGATCAGGTGAAGACGTTCGTGCCACAGGATGGGGACGCGCACCTGGACTTCTCTGAATTGCTGGATGGAGTCTTCCTGATTGACATGATGACTCAAATGTAAGTCACTTCATGCCAGCTTTGTTCTCGCAGCTTATTGTCACATGTCTAATCTCGGTTGTGAGCGGTGCCCAGATGGATCTTCAGATTAGCTGCCTGTGTTTTGAAGCTGTTGGCTGTCATAGACTTGATATGGCATCATTCATTATTCATTCATTTATGATGTTGAAAGGGGATGACATATCGGTATTGTATATTGTCTAACACCAGAAATCCTCTTGGACTGCTTAATGTGTGATAAAAAAAAACTGAGTTTTTAATCATGAGAGGATTATTTTTGAGAGATATTGTGATCGTGATATGATGAATGGTCATTTTTTCCATTGTTTTTTCCGCTCAAAACACATGATGCCTTGATGACAGGGTTAGGATAGGGTTCATGTTAGTGGTAGGGTTCTGGTAGGACAGGGTTAGGGTCCCAGCAGGGTTAGACTTCGGGTTAGGAAATTCTGTAGGGTCAGGGTCAGGACCAGGGTTCAGGTTATTGCAGGGTAGGGTAGGTTTAGGGTTCTGGGTCAGGGGTCAGGGATGGGGATCTGGTAGGGTAGCGCTGGGTTAGGGGTTCAGTATGACATTTGGTGTCGTCTGTACAATGTGAAGATGTTTCCTTACATCTGGAGAACAGGGCATCTCTGCAGCACTACAGTGCTTCATCATAATGCTGATTTGTCAAACATTTTACTTGTTCTCTTAACATTGCAGCTTCTGCAATTTTGGATCTCGCTCTTGGCTTCATGACAGTCTTGATAATATTTTTCAATTAACATTGAAATCATCCCAGTAAAAGTTGTCTTTTTAAACAATTTGGTGTCTTCGCGGCTACTGATACAGTATCAAGCATTTGCATTCTACATTCTCATCCAGGCACCAACAGTGCCGTCTTTGTCACCCTGCGGTTATAAAGGGGATCTTTGTCGTCTGCAGCAGTCTTCAAATGTAGCATCCTCATTACTTACAGGTTAGGGTTTCTCTAAAGAAGCAGCATTAAACTTAGTTACAGATTTTCAGCCTAACACTGAGGGACATCACCTCAAAGAAAAAGACTGTTATTGGACCAGATCTGTCAAGACACAAGGAACATCATAGATACTGTCAAGAAAGATGCTACTTAAGAGATTATGATTTGGGTGCCTTATGTTCTGAGGGAATTACCCATCACCCTTAACAAACTCTAACTTATGGCCCCCTGGCAGTTTGTGTCAAAGACTCCTGCGAGCTACTTGAGCCTCTCTGTCAGGCTGAAATGACGCTTCGCGGTGGAGTGAGAACCGAAATTGAAGAAGTGCAAAGGAAGGGTAAAAAACTGATGACCCAGTGGAGTTGTGGATAACGCTGTCTGGCCACCCCGAATCTGCAGTATCCATTCATCCCATTATCCCCAAGGGCCACAATAACCAGCTCTAAACGCAAAACAATGCTGCGCCATGGGGAGGGGAGGGGAGGGAAAGAGGCGGGATAATCTCCTGGATTGGGAGACCCTGTGGGATTAGGGCCTTGCTGCTGGTGTTTAGTGGCACTGGGACACAGATGGGAGGGAGGATGAGGAGGCACAGAAACAGGGCAAACAGCACGGCGATGGCAGCGACGGACAGACGAACACATGTGATGCGCTGAACAGCATCTCTGACCCCCTTTCATCTGTTACGTCTATATACTTTCCCAAGGTGCAGAATACATTTACCACAACAGGTTTCTTTTCCTGAGAAACAAGGTCAAGTCTGACATGTGTAACTGCACCAAGGTTCATGCATTTTGACTCTAATGTCTGACAGTTAAACCCCAGACTACAGTAAGACTGAGCCAACAGCCCAAGAATCCATCTAAAGGGTTCTCCTTTGGGTGGAAAGTCTAATGCCACCCTGTTTGGCTCAGAAACAGTCCAGAGTGTCGGCTGAAAGGACTGACGTCAACCAGGCTAAAGTTAGGGATGAATAGAGACCTCATACATTTCTTCATGGCAATCCTTGAGCCAATACTTGCGCCAGCTCGCAGCTTCCTCTCGCTCCATTCCACTGACAACCGTTTGTTTGTTGGTGTACAACAGAAATGTCAAGTAAAATGCCTCCATGTTGTGTTTCCCGTTGACAGAAATCCCTCGGCTGCACCTCAGGGTGCGAGCAAAGTGAGCAGGGATGCAAGTCACAGGATCCAGAACCTGAACTTCCTGGTCCAGCAAATCAAGTCGTATTATCTGGTGAGTTTTGATTCTCGGCCATATTATACGTTATATGGTGCATCTGAGCTTCAGGCTGCTAAGCTCTCCATCGCTCTCTACATCGGATTATGATATCTGAGCATTCGATTTAGACCTTTCAACTCATCCATCACGCACACACTGGCTCACACATGCGCTAAACCAGAGAGTTGGTAGCACTCGTGTCCCAGCAGATCGACTAGTCCTTCTTAAGATGCATGCCCTAAATATCCGCCATGTACACATCTCTGTAATCAGCACAGGAGGGAGGTTATTGCACAGCAGAGAGCCACAGTAAAGCTGCAGTCACAGCCTGACAGACATGAGATTCGTGGGCACACACCACTGATGTTGAATCTTGGATTTTCTGTCTGTGTCAGAGTAATTAAGTACAAGCTAAGCTTTCTTCTGTTGAGATCTGTTAAGATCAGAAGAGAAGTCCTTTCACCGAGGACAGGACCATGAAGCTGCTCAGATGCTTTTATAGATCTCTTTGTGCTCCACAGATTAACAGTACAAAGGTTATCATCAGTGGCTTGTCTGATCAGTGTTTTTTCTGCTGCTCTTGATAAACTCAAAGTTTGGTTACTTCTTAGTCACGCTGGTGTGACTCACCGCAGCTCTCCATCCAAGGACATCAGAATTTATGAATGCCTGCTTCTTACTTTAAAAAACATCATATTTGAGAGACTGCAGCTTGTTATCTACACCTTAACTCGTACTTACATAACTCTTAATCAAGTACACTTCAGTGAAAGGAGATGTAGGGCAGCTCTTGCATCTTTTAACTGAACTGCACACCCATACAGGTCCTCTGTGGGTTATTTTCATGTTGTCAGGTCAGTTGAAGGACTGGCAGAAAAGAGTCTGCAGCCATGCTAGTGGCACTTGTAAGCTGTACTTACAGTTGTGCTTTGAGTTACATGCTAATGCCAGCAAGCTAGCTCGATGCTAACATGATGATGTTTAGCTGGTAGGTTTACCATGGTCACCAATGGTCACAACACTTGGTAATTAGCACTAACCAATGTGAAGTGGCAGTTAACAGGAAGAGGTATTTGGTCACAAACCAAAGTACTGGACACAACTGGACAATTTTGATTTGATCATCTCCGTGAGAGGGTCATCAAAGCTATTAGAGTATAACCCAAAGGAAAGCATGATTGTATCAAATTTCATGGCAATCTGTCCAATAGTTGTTGATATTTAAGTCAGAACCATCTTGTGGTGGCACTAAAGGGGGATAACCAAAGTCATTAGAATTTATTATCTGGGGATCATGAATGTCTGCACCAGATCTCATGGCAATCCATCCAATAGTCAGGGTGAGACATTTTACTAATGAACAAAACATCAGCTTCATGGTAGCACTAGAGGGAAAAATCAGACATCACAGAAGTCAGCATGCTTCATCCTCTGGGGGGCATGAATACCCCAAATTGTACAGACAGCACATAATAACAGTAGAACTCCATCCAATAGTCTTTTTTAGATATTTTAGTCAGAGTCATCTTGTGGTGGCGGCACAGGGGTGTCATCAAAGTCATTAGAATATATTCACCTGGGGACCATGAATGTCTTTACTAAAAACCAAAAAGTCAACTTCACAGTGGCTCTAGAGTGATTTCAGGAACCACAACAAACAGTATGCCTCATCCTCTGGGGGGCATGAATGTCTACAAAATAGTGTACATAATAACTCGAAATCCTCTGAAAGAAAGTAAGAAAACAAAAGTGACATTTAGAAATAAAATTGGTTCAACTGACAGATGAAGATACAGTACCACTGGTTGCTTCATACTGGTAGCAAGTTGAACCCATTGATATAAAGTAAGATGCTGTTTTAAACCTTCTGCAAGGCTTTGAATCATTAACACCGTTTTATAATACCTCTAAAGACTAGAGACTTCCGCTCTCGGTTCCACACTCTTTAATCACACATAAGCTAGGGAGGGAGATGATGATGGGAGATTCACGGGCAGTGAGTTGAACTTTCCTTTAGGGGTCACGATGGCAGTCATGGGAAAATGTGACTGTTGGTGCAGGATGGACTACATGACTTCAGTCAACTGTAGCCTTCAGTGCATGTGGGAATTAGTAATTCCTAGTTTCCTGAACTGTACAGAGTCACTTATCCTCATTAGGTGGCTGTTAACAATCACAATTACACTGCACACACACTGTACACATACTGTACACGCACACACGCATGATGGCAATCCACTTATAACCCGAAAGAAGGCTGAACCGAGCAGTTTTGGTGGGTTTCACCGCCGCACCGGGGAAACTGGCTCCGTCATCAACCCATTCAGAGCACTCCTCCATTTGTTGGCCACGATTCTATACATGTGTTTAGGCAGCGGCTATGTGCTGTACATACATACGCCCCTGTCCATTCAAGCACTTTGGCTCAATGTCAAGAAGTGTTGTATTGTGTCCTTGTTTCAGTTTGGCCTAAAATGTGCTTATCTTCCCTTTTTTCTCCACCCATCTCCCTCGTACTGTTTCTGTTTCTCTGCAGGATAATCTGAGACAACTAATCATGATTCCTTTGCCAAACGTGTTGCTGCTTGGCAGGACTCCCTACTGTGGTAGGTTCTGTGAAAGGAAACTCAGAGTAGTCCTCATCTCTCCTCTGTAGTGGAGCTGCTAAGTCAGTGTATGGATGGAAGCCTGATGAGTCTGTTTGTAGATACTCAATAAGCACGGCATTGATTTCCTATAATTGGCCTTCGATTCGGATATGTGTTGGACTTTGTGTCCTCTGCTTGCTCGCTGCCAAACTGGTCATATGAAAAGACCCTGCCAATGAAACTAATGTGAAGTATTGCTGTTAATGTAACCTTTAATTACTTGGCAACCATACAAAACAAAAAAAATCAAAAGTATTTCCTGACTGCTTTAACTCTTCCTGTTTCGGCTTTAATTCAATTGCACTCTATCAGTCTGATAACCACACTAGCATGTGATGCTGAGGCTTTGGCAAGCGGTGACCCAAATTCCCCAGCTCGCACTCGATTCGACTGAAATCGGGGCCAGCAGCCCTCTCTGCGTCAATCTGATAAGTTTTATTTCAGATAATGACATTTCCCTTTATTTATCTGCCCACAGAACAAAGTCTGGAGGAAATGAAGAAACTTCTGCTGCTGCTGTTAGGGTGTGCAGTCCAGGTACATGCAGACTACTTGACTGTTTGTGTGCAGACAACCTGACACAGCCTGCACAACCTATGGAGATTTAAATCTGTTTACATTTTTACTTCCAGTGCGAGCAGAAAGAGGAGTACATCAAGAGGATCCAGACGCTTGACTTTGACACAAAGGCGGCCATAGCTGCGCATATTCAGGAGGTACCTGACTTTGTATGGCGTGAGCTTTCAAATGCCACAGCTTTGCGAGAAAATCCGTTTGTGTCTTGTCGTGCTTCATCTACAAGCAAGCAGGCGTCACAGCAACTTTCATAATATATCGACCCTTACTACCCCTCCTCATTTCCCAGGTGACCCACAATCAGGAGAACGTGCTGGATCTGCAGTGGTTGGAGGCCAGTGAGGTGCACCCAGACGAGCTGGATGCTGTTGCGAGGAACATGGCCTCGCACCTCCGACATCTGCTGGACCAGAGGGACACCCAGCTCAAGGTACATTTCATTTTCTTCCATAATTTATTCAGATTTTTTCAAGAAATACATACACACTGCATGTTTGGCAAGTGTGTATGACTCCATGTGATATCTGATATCGATTTGCATGATAAAGGTAATCTGTCTTGTGTTTTTATGCAGACTATAGCAGAGCTAATGCAGGAGAAGGACGGCGTGGTCAGCTTGCTCAACAGTCCCTCCAGCCCGCAGTCAGCCAGCTACTCTCCCAGCATGCAGCAGCAGCAGGCGGGGACTCAGCAACACCTGGCGGTGGAGCTGGCCGACTCTAAGGCCAAGATCAGACGACTCAGGCAAGAACTGTGAGTACAAAATAAAATAACGATCCGGCGATTGAAGCGATCGCTGGGTTTAATTTGTCCTGCAGTGCAGTGCGAGTTTCTCTGTCGGGCTGTTGGTAAAGAGTTAGCCTGTCCTCTGTGGACCTGCCAATACAGAGCGAATGAGAGGGAGAGAGCGAGAGATACTACGGGATAAGAGATGCCCTGGGGAATTTGGCCCACATTACCGCCTGCTTGGCAGGTTCCATGGCTCTGCACTATTACTGACCCACATTGCCTCTGATTTTCAACGGATACTGCATGCACACACACATGCACACACACACACACTAACCCTGATCCTATCAAGACCCCGTCTTCGCTCTCCATCCCATCGACTCCGCTGTTTTGTCCTCTCTTGTTTGAATGCTCAGATTGACATACTGCTGCCTCTGCGCAAACACAATATCGCTTAAAGCATTAAGTATGGCTTGACTTTGAACTTTTGTATGGCAGTTCTTTCATATGTATATGTATGCGTGGTTCTGAACCTGCAGTAGCTCTTTCTGCATATACATGCTTCTCGATAACGTGTGGGGAAGAAGATAAAATGGGGTCATGGAGCTTAGTGTCAGAATCAACTATTTGTAAGTTTGTACAACTTTAATAGCCCAGTGTTGATGAAGGTTCTCAGTCATCCAGGGCATGGATATGATTCTAAGTGCTGCATCGTAGGCAACTGGACGTGTTTCTGTTTCTTGAAGACGATTCACCTCTCACCCAAGAGGCTTCTTCAGTTCTAACTAACTGGAGGGGAGTTGCAGGCTTTTAAACTCTGTGTAGGAGTGTCCTTACAGATTCATAAACGACACGTGTGAGCTCGGCATAAACTACATTACTCTGTTTATGCCTGAGTGTATTTGTCCTTACGATGGACAAGCTTCTGCCTCAGTGTGTTGTTAGGTTTCTCAGATGTTCCTGCGACATAAGGAATAACGATGTTGTCACGGTTTTTCGTCTCCTCCTCTCTGCCTGCTCTGAACCTTTTAAAGGTTTTGACAGCGGTCCAGATGGGATAGCCACAGGTTTTAAGTGCACTTAAAACCCGTGGCTATCCCAACTGGACCGTACACAGTGATGTAGTTTATGCTGTTCAATGCAGCCATGACTGCACAGATTTGTACATTGGGGAGACAAAACAACTTCTTCATAAATTAATGGCACAAAACAGTCGGGCCAACTCCTCAGGTCAAGACTCTGCTGTCCACTTACATCTGAAGGGGAAAAATCATTCCTTTGAGGACAACAATCTCAAAGTTAAAAATAGAACAATAACATTAATACATTAAAATGCATGTGTGTGTATATGCTACTGTATTTAGTCATTTGCAGGATTTAAATATATACATTGTAGCACATTAACCACCTGCTTGTCTCTCTGCGCTGCACATCGGGCCATCAGAGAGGAGAAGAGCGAGCAGATGCTGGACTGCAGACATGAGCAGGAGGACATGGAGGCAGAGCTGAAGAGGATCCAGCAGGAGGTACGCAGGGCAGAAGAATAGATTGCGGCTCCTTCTAACGGTGACACGCAGTAACCTCCTGACCGCCCTGCAGATTAAACAGATTAATGCACACCATACTTTGCTGCAGAGCAGCGCTTAATGACACTGAATTCAAACCTCTGAACCTCTGGACTCAGGGACACAGTTAAAGCTTATATGGATCTGTCTGTGGAAGCTTTGGGGCTGTACATGTCAGCATGGTTGCAAGTAACTGGACCGGAAATTAAAGCGGCATTAATAGATTTTTTTAATTTAATTTTTTGGGCCACTTTACACGAACAAGCAAACGCAACGCTGACATTTTAATACCTTATAAGGTCGGTAGAGCAACATTAGCATTTATTTGGATCATCTTGTTTGTGTCCACCTGATGAATGTGAATCCAATAGTCACTCTCCTTTTAGATCTGATTTAGTCTTCGCCAACTCCGGAGGGAAATATCTTGCCCTGGGCATCGACTTGAAACAAATGACGAGAGACACTTGAATATTCCAGCTTGGTCGAGGAAGTTTCCCACAGGAAAGACTATTCGAGAAAGAGTGGTGCAGAGCTAGCTTTGCTATAAATATACACCTCTGTCTGAACCCTCACCAGAACTCCCAGCTGCTCATAGACGCACGCGCAGCCCGCACCTACCGTGACGAGCTAGACGCCCTGCGAGAGAGAGCCATTAAGGCGGACAAGCTGGAGAGTGAAGTGGGACGCTACAGGGAGCAACTGCACAAGATGGAGTTCTACAAGGCCAAAGTGGAGGTTGATGCAGATTCTAAATGCTTTCCCAGTGAATTTTGACACATACATTTTGATTATATGCTTGCAATTCAGAAAATCACTGAATATTCTGATGCAATAATCGCATATTTATACATTTTGAAATGATTTGTTGGATGATGAGATGAGTGTTCCTAAGATGTGGACAAGTAAAGTGAAAAATGTAAATCGAGGAACGACAGGTTTAAGTCATGTGTGGAAGGAAAAATGTGTAAATCTGAGATGTGTCTCTTCGCGTGTTTGTTTTTTCAGGAGGTAAAGGAGGATAACAGGGTCTTACAGGAGACCAAAGAGGTGCTGGAGGATCAGCTGGAAGGCTGGAGGGCTCGCTCAGATAAAATCCACCAGCTGGAGAAGCACACGCTGCTGCTGAAGGCCCGGGTCCACGACATGGAACAGGTCAGATACCAGGAGCACACGAGGAGCTGTCTTCTGTGTGGCTTTTGTGAACATATAAAACTCCACAAGAGCTACCTAAGTCCTCTTTTAGATCAAATGATCACTTAGTGCTGTCTGCAACTGGAAAGGATCGGTTCTCACATCTCTGCTGATATTTCCTGTCTCCACTCTAGGAGAGGGAGGCAGATCGGAGGCGCATCGAGGAGTTGCAGGAGGAGAACCTGGCTCTGTGTCTGGCTCAGAGGAGGAGCATGGAGGAGTCCCAGCACCTCGGCTGGGAGTTAGAGCAGCTCTCCAAGACCACTGAGACCTCCCAGGGTAAGAGCAGGTGATAGAGTGACAAGCAGTCACTATGAAATAATGGATGGGAGTGGTCGGAATGATTGGCTAAGTAAGGAAATGGATATGTAAATGATCCAGGTGTTTACATGCATACAGGACTCTTTTAATCTGTTTGCATTTACGTCTACTTTGGTTGTTTAGTGTCTATATAGTGATATATAAGCTGCACTATTAGCTCATGTGCCAGTTGTACATACACAGATTGATGATGTCAGTTACATTTTTTTTGTTAATGTTGGACTACTGTATATTAAATGAATGTAACTGAAAGGAGTTTGTACTATAATATTTATGGCAAAGGTTAAAAATCTGTGGCATTGCTGCTGCTGATCTTGCTGCTCAGGTAGAATCAACAAACATTCAATCTGCAAACGGACATGCAAAAGATCTTCACAAGTGTGTCTAACTCTGCATATGGAAAGCAACTCCATCAGTTTACCACATTAAAGTGTGTTTACAGGTCTCTGGGAGTACTACTGCGTATGTGAAATAAAACAGTTCAAAGTGCTTTGAGGAGGAAGCTCCAGAGGAGGCTGCATGTTATCTAAGAAATTCCTCCAGTGATGTCATTCAGCGGCTTAAGTTTTATTGTGGGTGATTTAGGCGGCAGGTTGTGAGAATTAGATCTTAGTCATTTCTATCTGTTCAAAATGAGTCCAACAGTGTTATACTGTAGGAGTGCAATATGGAACAGTGGACTGCTGCCTACATTACCCACAATGCAGTTTAGCCACTGGGTGACATCACTGGCGGCCATTTATCACATTTCATGCAGCTTCCTCTAGAGCCATAAAAGGCTTTATACTACTTTGTTCACATATGCAGCAGTGCTCCCCAAGACCTGTAAACACACTTTAATGTGTAAAATTGGTGGAGTTACCCTTTAACGGCACCTTTAAACATTTACAACTAGTCTTTCATGCTGTCTGTCTCACGTCCTCCCCTCCTTCAGTTTAATTGCCATCATGTGTTTGTGTGCAGGCCAGCAGACTCTGAGCGAGGAGGTGAGCGAGAGGACCTGCAGTCGGATGCTGAAGCTGGAGAAGGAGAACCAAAGTCTGTTACGCACCATAGAGGAACTCAGAGCCGCCTCCATGAACGGCAGCACTCAGCCCAAACACAGCCACCGCCGTCAGTGCGAGCAGGTGGTGTGCGGCACCAACAACTGCACCTCGTCAGCAGATGAACCCACCTGCTCGGATATAGAAAAGTGCACTGATGTGTTCCCGGTCAGAACAGTCACTCAGCCGGTGCTGAATGGCGATTCAAACTGCCACCAACAGCTCCACGCGGAAGAGCTGCAGGAAGCCCAGGGCGAGATCCTCCTCACTGATAATCCAGACCTTCATATTCAGGAGAAAGGGCAGCTAGAGGATGGAAACAGAGGAGATTGTTTCAAAGAACTGATGTCTGATCTGGAAGTCTTGGAAAATAACCACAACAGGCTCCATTGTTTCGGGGGATCACGTGGCCGCTCGCCTGGCTCGAAGAGCAGCAGTCCCTGCCATGACAGCATCTTCACAGGTCTGCCAGCACGCTCCTCCTATGCCAGCAAGCACACACAGCGGCTGGAGGCCAAGTGCAGGGCCCTGGACACAGTTAACCAGCACCTACAGACTTCCCTCGATAACACCGGTGGGTTGTGTGGATCGGGTAAAAGTTCAAGATTGCAGTCGTGCAGTCACACAGTCACTTATTTCTTTTCCTTTTTTTTTCTTCTGTCTCTTCAGATCGGAAAGTTCAGCGCCTGGAAGCAGAGGTTCAGGAGCTGGAGGTGGAGAACCAGAGTCTGCAGGCCACTTTAGAAGAACTTCGGATCTCCGCGCGACGCCTGGAGCAGCTGGAAACAGAGAAGCAAAGCCTGGAGCAGGAGACCACCGTCCTGGAGAGGGAGAAGAGGCAGCTAGAGAAAGAGAATCGGCGGCTCCGCCAGCAGGTCAGTAGGCTTGTTTTCACAGGGTTAGTGTTAGCTGCAGGATAATGTTTTGAAGACTCACACTGCCCCTGAATAAAATGGCTGCTCTTCTACCTTCCTCTGTCTTAGGCTGAAATCCAGGAAGCCAACTTAGACAGCAGCAATGTCTGCATGGCCAGCCTGGAGAGGGAGATGCGTTTTCTTGTGAAAGAGGTGGAAGGGTTGAGGGAGACTGCTGAGAGGGTCAAAGGCCTGGAGGGAGACAACAGAGAACTGACCAAGCAAGCTGCAATCGACCAGAGGACCCTGGCCACCCTCAGAGAGGTCTGTGCTGTCCAGCTTACGCACGCTGAATGAATGACCCGCCCTGACACTTCACGGATAATGCACTGTTTTTTGTTTTGTTTTTTACAGCAGCACTGTGTTTCACATAGCTTCTCACATATCAGCTTTGATAGATTGTATGTGCACACACACGTACTAAAACCAAAACGCAAACATTTTGAACAACGACAGATAAAAGCAAGTAAAAATACCGTTAATGGAGGTGTAGGGCTTTATTCGCACCACCTCATCTGTGACTGTGATTTAAATGTTTGGAAAGCGTTCTTCCACTGTAAACGCCATTTTATGTCAGACTATGAAGGCCTTCGCAAGTGCAATGATCTGCTCATTCTGTGACAAATACTTTGTGTTGCTAGTTGTTTGTAGATTAACAAAAACAAGTGGTAGAAAAAAATC
Organism: Diplodus sargus; assembly: GCA_903131615.1. Lineage (NCBI taxonomy): Eukaryota > Metazoa > Chordata > Actinopteri > Spariformes > Sparidae > Diplodus > Diplodus sargus. Next base: position 3,056,536 of record CAEMYA010000115.1, read on the forward strand.
ATTATTAACTTTTGGTTTCTAACCTTGAGGACACAGTTTTACCACTCATTACATTTCTGTCATTCTCAGCTGACTGCCATGTTGGTTACAACACAGCCGATATTATTGGCTGATGTCAGTCTGTCACAAATATGTTGTTTAGCTTATATGTTTTGCGTTATGTGTCATATGCAAACGTTGTTGTAGATAATCCAGAAAGAGATGCCTGGGATAATTCTGATATGCCATCAATATCAAATCATTATCGCCGTTTTTTTTGTCCTAATATTGGTGTCGACATTGCCCACAAAAATGGAGCATCAGTCAGACTCTAATGTATGTTAAAACCGCCAGAATCATAGATTAGGAAAAAACCTTTTCATGAAAGTTAAGTTAGATGGGTTCTGGCTCTGCAAAGAAACTATCTAGTGTGATCCATGTGTACCGTCCCTCTTTAGGAGCTGGTGAGCGAGAAGCTTAAGAGCCAGCAGAGAGACAATGACCTGGAGAGGCTGGCCCATGAGTTTGAAATGAAGCTCCTTAACCAGAAGAGTGCGCAACAGGCTGAACAGGAGACACCGGACAACAGGTGCTTACAAACTGCTTGGAGTTCCCATCCTAACTTTTGAAGGGAATACGATAAGAAATGAAAAGTGTTGTAATGGCACAGTCAGAACAAAATTCCTTCCTTTCCTCTATGCAGCCGGTTCAAGATGCTGGAGTCAGAGTTGGAGTCGTCGCTGAAGAAATCTCTTCAGATTAAAGAAGACAAGATGGCCGCTTTGGAGGCTCGCCTGCAGGAGTCCTCCAGCCTGAACCAGCAGCTGCGCCAGGAGCTCAAGACTGTAAGCCATGTCACCAAATTCACCTTTGCAGTCTTACTCTGAGAAAATTGCATTGTAAATCTTCACAGATCCAACTGTTGGACCTCTTTGACCTCGCAGGTGAAGCTGAGCTATGAGGCCCTGCAACAGAGGCAGGAGGAGGAGCTGACAGCATCAAGCCCCACCCCTCCCAGAGAGACCGGCAGGGCGATGAGCGAATGGCTGCGTGAAAGCCAGGAAGCCACCAAGGAACTGCTGAAGCTCAAAGACCGTCTCATTGAGGTGGAGAGGACTGTAAGTGGTTGGCCCTTATTCAAGTAGATGACCAAAATGGTCATGGTAAGTAGGTGGTAATTACCAAGCAACGTATTTGAAATTTTAGCCACAAATGACCCCAGTTGGTGGCCTGCTGAGGGGACGCTGGACAGAAACTAGCTGGAAGTCAGTACGGCATGATCAGCAGAAATTAGGCAGGAGCCATTTGGAAGTTTACAACAATATGTGTTGTATATGAGTAATCACTGTGGTAATTTGGGGATCTTTTAAAGAAATATCAAATATGTTACCTGGTAATTAACACCTGTTTACAATGAAATTTGCAAACCTGTAAAGTGAAGTTTCATGAACATCTTGCTTTTTCTTTTCCTCCCCTCTGGTCTGCTCTTCTCCAGAATGCGACACTGGAGGCAGAGCGCCAGGCTATGCAGGCCCAGCTGAAGCAGCTGGAGAGTCAGTCTGACAGCCAGCAGGCTCAGATCCTCGCCCTGCAGAGGCAGGCTGCCTCACTGCAGGAGAACAACACAGCCCTGCAGACACACAACGCTAACCTGCAGGTGCCCCCACAACACACACTGCTCTCTGTGGTGCACTTCATTTAACAGCCTCTGCACACACATAGGTATATTGCTGATGGAGTCCAGTAGGGTCTCTGTTAAGCCTCTGCATCAGTGAGCGTGCGGACAGCGCACACATTAACTCCTAATCAACTGGCTGCCTTTTCTTCTCCAGGTGGAGAAATCCACTCTGAACTCACAGAGTGCCTCCCTCATGGCCCAGAATGCTCAGCTGCAGCAGCAGCAGTCGGGCACAGAAAGCGAGCGGGACGGCGCCATGCGGGAGCGCGAGGAGCTGCGCGGCATTCACGAGCAGCTATTGCGAGACCACGAGCGGCTGGCAGCTCTGCATGAGCGGCAGGCCATGGAGTACGAGACCCTGATGGGAAAACATGGCTGTTTGAAAAACGCCCACCGCACACTGGAGCTGGAGCAACGCACGCTGCAGGACAGGTGGGGGGAAAGGAGAGGCAGCCGGATGACCTGTCTATATAGTATATGAAATCTCTGTGTTCATGCGTGCGTGTTCGGTGGTATCTTCAGGTACAACAGCCTGTTGCAGCAGCGGGCCAAGCTGGACGACCTGGAGAAAGCCCTGAAGGAGGAGCAGATGAGGATGGCTCTGGAGAAGGAGCAGCACAGGACGACTGCAGCTGAATGCGGCCGGCTCCGTGACGAGAAGGACTGGTGAGGAGGATGGATCTGGATCCCACCGGATCACATACACGCGAATACACACCTTGACTAATACGTGGATAATCAAATACTGTACATCTTTTTCTTTCCCAGGCTGAACCAGACGTACCGTCAGCTTCTCAACGACAACGAGCTGCTGACAGCGGATCACAAGCAGCTCAAGAGCCAGCTGAACGAGGCCAAGCTGGAGCACACCTGGCTGGAGGCCGACTTCTCCAAGCTCAAGAAGGAGTTCCAGCAGCTGGACATCACCTCCACCAAGCTCACCAACCAGTGTGAGGTACTGACACGCAGCAGGTGGAGCTAGTTTAGAAGCGCCATTTAAATGATATAACCTTGACCTTGTAATTAACTCTTAAAGGTGCTGCATGTGGTTTTGGGGATGACGTTTTAATCAGAAGAGAAAGATCTTCATGGGCTGGTTTATTGTTTTATGCCTAAACAAACTAAATAAACAACTGTCAGTGTTTATCATGTCTGAATAAACAAACCGACCTTAAAGGACAACATAGATTCATACTGGTAATTTGTTTATATGTGGCGGACCCTGCCACCTTTCTAGCTTCAAATAGTGTTCTGGAACCTTTCCTTAGTTTGTATTATTACCTCACTAATATTGTAAACATCAAAATTCTGTGTTTTAATTTCTTCTCCAAAACCTCATAGTGCCCCTTTAGCCTCAGCACACTCAAGCTGACCTTGCGTAATCAGATTTTTGCTTCGTGTACATGCTTACACATCGCTTCATGTCCACGTGATGTGCAGTTGCTAGGCCAGCTGAAGGGAAACCTGGAGGAGGAGAATCGTCACCTGCTCGGCCAGATCGAGACCCTGATGCTACAGAACCGGACCTTGCTGGAACAGACCATGGAGAGCAAGGACCTGTTCCACGTGGAGGAGCGGCAGTATATGTAAGCAAACAGGGCGCCGTGACAAGATAAGGTTGCATTGAATAAAAAACGCGCTACACCGATCGGTTCATTGAACAAGCAGCACAAAATGTAACCTACTCTTGACACTAAAATCCTGCTGTAATCAACAGCTGCCCCACAATTCTAACTGATGATCCCTCTGTCTGTATTCTCTCTTCAGTGACAAGCTTAATGATTTGAGGAGGCAGAAGGAGAAGCTGGAGGAAAAGATAATGGACCAGTACAAGTTTTATGAGCCATCGCCTCCACGCAGGTAAGCTGTCTACGAAAGTCATAACCCTGATTTTTCTTCAGGGTGAAATGAGTGCGACGGGTCACATTTCTGTTCTCACAATCAGCACTTTCTGCAGTGGGACTTGGCTCGTTGCCAGTGTTGAGTCGTGAGTTACGTAATTTCTGTTCACCTACATTACAGTTTATCAACAGGTCATATTCATAGTGCAGGCGGTAATGCAGTGAGCTCCCACGGTTCTCCGTGTCTGTAGAGAAGGATGTGGTTAGCCATGTGCTAACTGGTTAGCAGACTGTCTTTTGAAAACACATTAAGTGATTTTCTTCAGCAGTTTTTTGTCTCCACCACCTTCCTGAGAGAAATGATTCTTTTGATGCTGGGTAGGTAGAGGACTGTAGGTTTATAAAAGCTTTTTTCATGAAAGACAGCTGCCTGTTGCAAACAAATATGCTGTAAAAATGGTAAAAACGGTCAAATTTGAACAAAGAGCTACAAACTATGTAGTTTTGGAGAAAGCATTTTAATGTTTTTAAAGGATTTTTTAAATACCTGAACAGACTAAATAAACAAACTTTATTCATTTTCATGACCGAATAAACTGAATAAACAAACTGACCTAAAAGGAAAACATAATTTCATACTGTTTTATTTTGTTTATATTTGGCGGACCCTGCCATCTTTCTAGCTTCAAACAGTGTTCTGGGGACCTTATTTTCCTCTGAGAACAGCTTGTTTATTCAGTTAGGGACAAAAAAAATATTTCTGAGTTGGTATTATTACCTCATGAATACTGTAAATATTAAAAATTTGAATTTTGAATGTATTCTCCAAAACTACATACTGCCCCTTTAAGGCTTGACCACGGTACAACCCTATGTGCTTTCATGTTAATTTAAATAAATGAATAAACACTTTTCTCCAAATGTTTTTTTCTTTGTTTGGACAAACTTCCATTGCTAGTCTAACTCACTTATGCATGAGTGGTGATCGACCCCCCTACATGTTGTTCTTATTCTGCTGCGCCCTCTCTTTCCTCTTGTAAATCGGTCCTTCACAGACGTGGAAACTGGTTAGCTCTGAAACTGAAGAGGTTGATTAAATCCAGTAGCCGTGAGCAAGGACCAGACCGCCCACCAACACCCACACACTCAGGCACTGCTGAATCACACCACCTCTGTCACGACAGTAGCTCCTTCATCAGCTCAGATGGCTCTGGAGGCTCAGCCTCCACCTCAGCAGGTGAAGCCATGATCTCACCCCGACGCAACAGCAGTGAGTATGACCTTCTTGAATTAACCAGATCATCTCCCATTGACTTTGCAGAACAGCTCTTATTAAAGTATCAGCGCTTCAGCCATAGATGAAGAAGTAAGATCATCAGAGGCAGGGTGCAAAGATCAGTCAGGAGACATGTAAGGTCCAGCCCACAGCCAGAAGACACAATAAATGTCCCCTGCAAGTTTTGCTTTTTTTTAAAAAAAAGAGATGCAAAATCTTAAATAAATAGATTTTAATTAAAACTGCTCCTTTTGTCATGTACACTTCCTTGTTTGGGCATATTCATCATATGCAACCAACACACAGTCTGGACGATAGCGACGAAGTTGATTTTCTCAGAATGACCCTTTAATTTACACAAATAAAGAATGAGATCATATTAATTCATGTGAGGTAGAGGGATGTCTCTCGTGGTATTTCACTGTGTCTAAAAAAGTAAGCATACATTTGTGT
>CAEMYA010000115.1:3062122-3094194 GCA_903131615.1 Diplodus sargus
AAATTCATGTGAGGTAGAGCGATGTCTCTAGTGGTATTTCACTGTGTCTAAAAAAGTAAGCATACATTTGTGTGTCACGTCTAAAGACTCATTCTTCCTGCAGCATGATGTGTGTGAACTTTCCTCAACGGTCCTCGATATGTCTTCCCTGTGTCTTTCTCGTTGGTTAACGGATTTCTTCACCCCCTGCCTTCCTGCCTTCCTTCCTTCCTTCTCTCCCTTGTCTTTTCCTTCCCTTCCTACCCTTCTCCTCCCTCACACCCTTCTCTCTCTCCTTGCATCCATCCCTTTGTCTACCCCCTCCCATGTGGCCGCGCTTGCTGTTAAATAGCCACTCTGAAAATGTTTCCCCGTATGAGGAACAGGCTGAAGGACAGAGACAAAGTCAAGTCCCTCTTCCGTCGTTCCATGTGTAAGAAAGACCGTGGTCCGGCCTCTGCCACCATCTTTACTGTAGCCTTTCATTTCATGGCTAACCAGATAATACTGAGTGAATCTGTGCTTCTTTTCTTTTTTTTCCAACATCTGCTACATGATATAACAGCAAAGTAACCTGAGTAGGTGTAAAATCAGCAGTCAGTCATGTTGGTGCAGTGCCCATCACAACCTCATTTCACAGCACTAACTCAAATTGTTAGATATGTAATTACAGCTTAAGGCTTCTGCACTAGTCATTTTCTAACAGAGTGGCTATTTTTGAAGACAATCTGGGGTATTTTGTTAATAGAGGTCAAAGAACTGCTGCATTGCAGGAGGACACTTGTGCTGCAGGAGTTCTGACCTACCGCGGGCCGACTGTGCTGTAGGGAAACATTTTAAAACCACAATTCTAGACGTCTGTGTGGTCTGTGGAGAAAGCAAACCATCCCTGTCGCTGTGTTTTCCACGCCATACCTCCTAATCTCCATGACCACTTCACCTGTCTGTCCTCCCTAACCTCATTCACTCCCCACTTCTTCCACTCCTGGACCCAGCCCTGAGCAGCTTGGCGTACCCCTCGGCCCCGTTCGACGTGGAGCGGTGGGTGGAAGGGCCAGAGGCTGACTCGGAGCAGGAAGGAAGGAACGCATTGATCTCATCCCTCACCACATCCACTCTGTCCATCATCCAACTCAATCACCCCACCATCCCACCATCTGGCCACATCACCACCACAACCACTGACACCACCGACACTGTCCCAGATGTTTCTGAGCTTTGGGTGACAGGTAGAGGCATTCATGATGTCATTTTCAGTGGGTAGTCGCTAGGATAAAGAGTAGAGGAGAGTTGAGCAAAGGCCAGATTTTTAAAGGGGCACAAAGTAGTTCTGGAGAATAAATTCAAAATTCTTTAATAGCTGTTCTCAGAGGAAAATAAGGTCTCAGAACACTGTTTGAAGCTAGAAAGGTGGCAGGGTCCGCCAAATGTAAACAAAGAAAAACAGGATGAAATTGTGTCGTCCTTTAAGGTCAGTTTGTTCAGTCATGAAAACGAAGAGAGTTTAGTTTGTTTAGACATTAAAAAAAATAAATTTCTTGACTGATTAAAAAGTCTTCCCCAAAACTACATAGTGCTCCTTTAATTGTCGCCGCCAAATGTGTCAATTATTCACAACCAGTCAGTAATTTCTTGTTTGTATGCCCCACAGACAAGGTTTCAAACGACAGTGCAGTGCCATCTGGATTTGAGGACAACGACGAGCTGCAGAATCACGGTAAACCGCTGTGGATACTCGTTTAGAGGATTCTGCCAGCATACAGATGTATTACCGGCTCAGGAATTAGAGTAAATCCATCAAATTGCAATCATGACCTTGTTTCATATTAATCTCCGTGCTGCCTACAGAGGCCAACAACTGCCGTAGAAAGACTCTGCTGCCCCCTGTAGGTCATTAACAATATCATTGTGTTGGAGCCCTTCTAAAAACGCATCATAATCTCTTTCTTTCAGGGCTGATTGGTGTCCAAAGTCGGGCCCAAAGCGAGAGCAGCGGCGAGTTCAGCCTGAGTCTGGAAAATGAGCCGTGGTCAAATGGCAGCAGTCCGGTCCAGCAGCCTCCATCACGCCGCTCCTCCTCCTCCTACCAGCCACCCAGCGATACGTCCACCCCCCAACACACACTGAAGCTGCAGAAGCAGAAGGAGAAGGCCTCTTCCGTGCCCATCACCAGCAGTCAGAACCTGGACATCCAGGTTACACCAAAACATAAAGATTCTCAGGACTTCTGGCTCACAAGGGGCACAAAGAGCATCCGAAGGGGGTCGAGGGGGAAAGTGACACGCCGCTCGTCAGATTCAGCAGGCGCAGTCAAAATAAATCCAGAGCTCAATGGGGTGAATCTAAAATCTGACAAGGCTGAGATTACTCGAGCCTCTGTTTGTTCGCCTATCACAGTGTTGTACGTTCAGGGTAAGTCGTCCTCAATGTCCGGCTGCCTCAACTGCTTCTCCACCCCTGTGGGGAAAGAGGGACGACTGAGAGGGCCCAGGTCTCCCAAAAGTCTCCCCCGAGCAAGCAGTGTCATTTCCACAGCAGAGGGGGCGTCCAGACGCTCCAGTGTAAACAGCGACTGCAGGGTGGCAGGCAAGACTGACCCGCCCTCTGTCCATGTTTCAGATGAGAGCAATAAACAGGAGGAAACAGCCAGTCAGCAGCAACCAGAAGCAGACAGTAATCACAGTGAGCCTGAGCCCATTCCTCCAGTCAAACCTCCCAGAGACCCAACAGTTGTCCCCGCTGACCGCCCCAAATCCCCGGTGCAGGAGTCACTTTTGGGCTCCGCGTTCACTTTCAACTCTGTTTTCTCAAACACAATCTTCAGCGATTCGGTGGTGACGACCACGACCAGTCTGGACGCCCTCGCCAACAACCAGACCTTCCTCTGTCTGAATCCAGCCCTGGTGCAGAACTGTCCACTTAAGAGCCAGAAGTCTGCTCCTGACATACCGCAAGCGCTGCTCAACAACACGGAGAGTGAGCAGAGTGAAAATGCAGAGCATGCAGCCGGGCTGGAGGAGAAGGACAAGCCGCTGGCAATCGCATGAAGGCAGCAGTCACATCAGTCGTTGTTGTGTGTTTCTACAGCAGGTAGCTGCTACGTTTCACGACACTAACTGAAGCACACAATTGAACTGGCTGGAATTTAATGTTTGCACTGTATCCTGTTGACTGCCTGAGTGTATGTAAATGTGTAAATAAAAGATGTCCCTTTCTCACTGCTGTAGTAATATTACCAGCTTTTTTATACACCTGAGTAATAGATCCAGAGATTCACAGTGCTGTCTTTTCATTCTGGTTGTCTTTTTGCACAAATTATGCTTAATATAACTAAAAGACACGTGGATAAACATCCTTTTTTTGCCTGCTAAAAATTAGATTGGTGATGTGACTCAAGCCTGTTTATTTTACCACACTGACAATCCAGTTCTGTATATTTGTGTTTGCCAAAATATTTTGTTCATGTCCGTTGTTTGTATTTATGTCCTGTTATCGGGACCGAACTATTAAATTATTTCTAAGTTGATTTCTTCCTATGATTTAGACATGAGCCTGAGGAATATGTGCTCTTTGTGTGTGAGGAGCCGTAGATCTTGTAAAACAGGATGTGTACCTAACTGCTGTTCCCCCCTCATTAAAGGAACCCTCTATGTAGAACATCTATTTGCGTTGTCATTCTTTTATAACGGTGCAGAGCGCTCGGGCCCGCCCACTGCTCTCATTGGTTGCCAGGTGAGTCACATGACGTAATCCGGAAGCGGACCATTTTCAGGCGAAAAACAAAATTCGTGGGTGGTGTGGAGTTATTCAATCTGGACTGACGTTACTCAGCTGTACTGGAGTGGCTTCGCACACTGTACCGCACCACTCGGCAGTTGTACCCGGGGTTTGGCAAGATGCTGAGCGCCGCCGCCGCGGAGAGGAACAAGGAGCCCATCCTGGCGGTGCTCCGGGAGAGCGTGAACACCGGGAGACACCTGCAGGCGCTGGAGATCTCCTCCGGCACCGGGCAGCATGTCACACACTTCGCTCAGGCCCTGCGGAATATTACCTGGCAGCCCTCAGAGTATGACCGCCAGTCTCTACTCAGGTAAATACGGGTCGTGTGTACCAGTAAGTAACAGCTGACATCACCGGCGAGCCTCAGAAGCAGCTCGTACTCCTGTATTTACGCTGTCGATTCATTACTGCGTAGTAAACTTGAGGGGGGGAAAAAAAGCAATGGCCACTCTCTCTCCGCTCAGGTATTACGGTAGACATTTTAATACAACTGATGCAAGACCGGTGTCCTGCGCTGTGCGTGTTTTGTCGGAGGGTCCGTGCATTAACAATAATGTCTGTTGTTCCCATTCTCAGTATAGAAGCGTACAGAGCTCACTACCAGCTGCACAATGTGATGCCCGCCATCCACCTGGATGCTTCTCTGCCCCACCAGTACTGGGGAGGGATCCAGCCGGAGAGCCTGGATCTGGTGGTCAACATTAACATGATCCACATTTCTCCGTTCGCTTGCACAGAGGTAGGACTGCTGTGCTCAGAGATGCTTTTATTCTCACAGTGTTGTCACGGGTCCTGCCTAACCTGAGGATATAAGGGGGCAAAATTGGATTACCAACTGGCAAAGTGCCTGGTTTCATGTGTGACACTTCATTTGTGGTCATTTTGCGCATTCTTTTAATGCTGTATGGACCACTAGATAATTTGAAATGTCTCAGGCCTCATCAGCACCTGCATCATTACCTAATCATCAGAGGGGTCCTTATATAACATTAGGATTCACTGCATTTATTTTGGTGTATATTGTTTCTACACGAGGAACAATTCTGAACAGATTTGTTATGAATAAACTCACCACAATTTATCAACTACTACTGAGGGGCCCAACACTCATTTTTGTTTGGCCCCCAACCCAAGTGGGTTAACTCCAGCCCTGATTGTAGTTTAAATCTCTTAAAGAGGAAACCCCCCAATGCGAGTAGCAAGTAATAATAAAGTTTGCTTTATTATTTAAAGAATAAGTCTACCAATTTGACACACTAAAGGTGTAGTATGTGAGATTTAAGTTGAAAACATTCAGAAATTAACCTGACCTGCCCTTCACAATGCTCCTGTATATACAATGCAAATAACATATTGTCCTTTCTATATTTTTATTTTGTATATTTTATTTCTCTCTTATTCACATCTTTTATAGTATTCCTTTAGTATTCTAAGTCCTGTTCTTATTGTATGTCTGTTCACCTACTACTGTGACGAGTAAATTTCCCCGATGTGGGATAAATAATGTCTAAAGTCTAAAGTCTGTGCTGGCAGTATAAACACCAAAACCTCCTCAGTTCCTCAAGCTCCCAGTCTGGGCTGCTAGCTGCATGGCTTGCTGAGCTAACGAGCTAACAGCAGATACAGCGGATATTACATATTACACTTTTCAAATGTGTTTGCAGGTCCCGAGGACAGCTACTGCATATTTGAATAAAAGTATTACCAAGCCTTTTGTGCCGCAGAGGAAGCAGGATTTCATCTGATAAATTGCCTCCAGTGATGTCACTCAGGAGCCAAGTTGCATTGTAGGTAATGTAGGCTCCAGGTTTTAAAAAGGAAGAAGAATGCGTGGAATAACAGCGGCGACATCTCTCATTCTGCTAAATTAACTTTGATAATTTGCTTTCAGACTCTCCATAATGAGTCCATCACTGTAATAGGTGTGCCATGCTACACCATTGGGACTGCTTTTAAAAACCTGTTGCCTACATTACCCACAATGCAACATAGCCACTGAATGGCATCATTGGAGGCAATTTATAAGATGAAATGAAGCTTCTTCTGAAGTCACAAAAGGCTTTATACTATTTTCTCACACATGCAGTAGTACTCCACAAGACTTGTAAACACACATTATTGTGGAAAATAATCAGAGTGACCCTTTCTTTGAAGCGGCTTTATCTTAGTTGAATGGAGACTACTGTGGCCTCAAGTGACATGTAAATCGTAAATCCTAAAACATAAACATTACATCAGTTAACATTAGCCATCATTGGTCATACCAGACCAAGTAAGTCTATAACAGCAAAACTATTGAACTGAGCAAGAGTGTCTTTATTGCTTATATTTTCTACGTTTCATTTCTAAGAGCAAGTCTGTGTTTTTTAATTTCAAAATGCTAATGCTAATGTCTGGCTTCAAGTTTTGTATAGTGAGTGATCTATTGACTGGTCCTGGTGTTTCCATTTAGTAGAAATACTGCAGTGTGTGACCCCCAGAGTGTATACAGTATGACCTTGTTGACTCATTACCCTCTGCCCCGGCAGCCGTTTTTGACCAAGAACAAAAAGGGCTGCCGGAGTTGTGCTCACTTCTGCCACTTAGCTCCCACCACTTCATTATTAAGACATCACTATTTTTCTTCCAGGGTTTATTCAGAGGGGCTGGAGCTGTGCTGAAGCCGCAGGGTCTTCTATTTACGTACGGGGTGAGTAAAAAAACACTGTCATAAACATTCACGTACCACATTAGTGACATGTCGTTATCAAATATCTAAATATAAAAGTGTGACTGTATAATGCTTCATGACATCTTCTGTCGTTGCCCTCAGCCCTATGCAGTGAACGGGCAGATCTCACCCCAAAGTAATGTTGACTTTGACTACAGCCTACGGCAGAGGTGAGGTGCTCCGTGTTCTAGGAATCTTTTTCAGGTCTATGGAGGGCTGCAAGTGCCAAACTTTAAACAAATAGATATAAAATATATAAATGTAAATAATATATATCTATTAACATAAATATTGATATATAAACATTTGTATATGTATCCTCTAATCCATTCTTTTATTCACACATTTGTTTATCTGATTATGATTTTATTATTTTATAGATCTTTCGTTTATTCTTACTGTAACTGTGGTGAAATAAATACATCTGTCGAATGAGTCCATCAAAAACCAGATCTGTTCATCTACCAAAGGCTTCAGCTCGCCTCATGACTTTTGATGGATGAAACAGATTTAAACTACACTGTGGATAAATGATAGTATGATTAAATAAATGACTAAATAAAATAAAGAAACAAATGAATAAATAGATATTCAAAAGTGTGAATACGGAATTTGTGATTTAAGTTGTGATTGATTGATTTATTAAAGGTAGGATTCAAGCATTTATTGGTTGTTAAATTATTGAAGAGTTTTATTACATCATAATTATGTAATTTATTTAGAATTAAATTAGAGATTCACTCATGTATTCATTTATGTAAGAAATCTATTTTTTTTAATTATAATTATGTATTTAGTTTTTGCCTTTATAAGCCTCTATATAATGTTTCAAGGCAGTTAATACTGATCTGAAATTATTCAGTGGTTGCAGTCTTTTATCATCAAAAACAATCGTGAATTCTATTGAAAAGATATTCATTCATCATCAGATCTAGTAAGAGAGAGCTGCGTTTTTGTCATCCATACAATAAATAATGCTTTAGTGAATGTGGGATACATAAACACTGTTATTTAATCTTACAGGAATCCAGAGTGGGGACTCAGAGATATCTCCCTCCTCAGTTCTATAGCACAAAGAAATGGTTTATTCCTGGAGAAGATAGTAAGTGAACAGCTCATCTAACACAACTTTTAAAAAGATCTAAACAAATCTCTTGAATAATGTATGATTTCAAATGTTTGTCTTTGCTAGATGGACATGCCAGCAAACAACAAGTGTCTTCTGTTCAGGAAGGAGAGTTTGGTGTAAAGTGTCCTGTTGTTCCGGAGCAGGATGGTCGACAAGCCTTAACTTACACTTGAAGCTCAGATACGTTGCCAAATTTTCCAGAACTGTTTAAGAATCTTTTCCCCATATTGTAACACACAATGACATGGACGGAATTTTATTAATCATAACTGAATTAATGTCATCTATTATATAATGTATTCTTCTTTATTGCACACTTGAGTAAAATTAAAAAGGCTCACTTACATGTTGTCTCCGTACTATGTTTACCTTGATATAGCCATAGATTGTTGTTTAAACTAAGTTAGCAGAAGTGCTTTGCAGTTGGAGATGTGCTCTACATTAGATCTTCAAAAACAGATATAACAACCAAAGGAGACCTATAAAGAAAACTCCTCTAACTACTGTAAGGAATATGATACAAAATAAACATACTAAAATAAAACAGAAAAAACACAATATAAAGCTTATAAATGCAGGTGTTTATATTTAGCACCACAAACTAGGATTTTTTAAGTTGATAAGCGTGTATCTGCTACCCTGGCTACTATCTTATTTTTTAGAATACAAGCTTACAGAGGACGAGTCAAAAGAAAGAATATCTGTATTTAAACTTATTTTAAAGGAGCATCAGAACTGATGTTAAAGGATAAGTTCAGGCAAAAATGAATGCTCAGTCATTACCTGTTCAGCCCCTCATGCTGATGGAAAGGAGGGTGAAGTTTCGCAGTCCATAAACCCTTTTTGGAGCTTTATGGCAAAACGGCGTTCTTCTAAACAACTAAAGTAGATGGGTTCTTGTTTTAAAACATTAAAAAAAACAACTGAAAAAAAATAACTAAACATAAAATGGCTTCATACACCTTTTTCTGGCATAATCAAAGTGTCTGGAGATCCCCGAGATCCCCAAATGGATTTGAAAATACCTATTTACTGTTTTTATGACAAAATCGTAGTTTTAGCTGCTAAGCTTTAAGTGTTAGCGATCATCTGATTTGAAGTAGACGCACATACTCTGGCCTGTCATGGATGTAAATAATGTATTTTCAGTTCAGGATCTGTTTGTTTTTGTTAGTTTTAACATTTTAAAACAAGTCCCCATCTACTTCAGTTGTTTTGGAGAATGCTGCGACGCTGTTTTGATGTGAAGTTTCCAGAAAATTTTGTCTACTACAAAACTTTTCCCTGCTTTCCATCTGCATGTGGGTGTCTTTATAACGGAATTTTTATTTTTGGGTGAACTTAGCCTTTAATGTACTCAACACACCTGGAATGTAGGATAACCTGTGTTGCAATGAGCGTATATAGTACATACAAATGAACTCATAACTTCATGAACATTCGGTATTTAACATACACACTTTGTCTGTGGATTTAAAGAGTTATTAAATATCCGCTTTTCTTGCTGCAGTTCTGATGTGTATCTTCAGTGCTAAAGGTAAAGGTGACCACAGACCATCTGTGGTCGACCGAGTCTGAGTCCTTGGCATTTTTACGATTCCTTGCAGGACTTCTTATTCACAACATCACGTAGCCTCTTGAGTCTGCGTTCAGTTATGGCTCTGACATAGCTGTCCGATTGGATGATGGCAATGCCGTCCTGCACCACCCCCATCACCAGCAAAGGGTTTTCCTCCATGGTGATGTTTGGACAGGGACAACTCCAGTCTATCTTGGCGATAGTCACCTCTAGGTGTTTGGTATTAAAGAAAGTCAAGCCCATCTTTTCATCTCTCAGGACCTCCTCCAAGCTAAAATGGGCTAACCCAGAGTCCAGATCCTCCACCAGCTCTGTCAGCCGCCCCACAATAGCAAAGTCACTCCGGCATAAGCTGGGCACCATTTTCGCCTTCACCCGACAGGTCTTACAAGGTTTTCTTTTGGCTTGTGGGCAGTTCGCCTCACACTCCTTCTTGGTGTGGAAGCTGTTGGCGTTCCCATGGCAGCCACCATAGGCAAAGGCTTGGCACTGCTTCATGATGGAATTCCAGGCCCAACGTGGCTCCCAAGTTTTGCAGGGGCCCTGGACAGCCGGCAGAGCGCAGATGCCCATCCCCTCCCTCTGACAGGAGGCCTTGCACTCCTCGTAAGTCTCGAATCGATTGCGGCTGTCGTCACATCCACCGTTGCTGAAGGCCATGCAGGAGCCCAGCTTGCTGTCGTAATACCAGTCCACGTGGCGCTCGCCACTGCACACTCTCTGGTCCACTTCAGCCAGGCAGTCTGCTGGTGAGAAGGGCCGCCCCATGGGCATCTCAGGATCTTCGGAGAAGTCATCACCGTCCCGGCGGATGACTGACAGAGGGTAGTCCGCGTGAAGAACTCCAACGGAATTCCGTGCAATGCAGGTGTAGATACCTGTATCCCACACCTGGGCGTTGTAAATGACAAGCTGACCGATGTTGGTGATAACCACGTTGCCGTACATCTGGTCCGGCCTCATGACTAGGCGTTCCCGCCGCTCGCTCTGTTTCTCCCATGTCACATCAGGTCTGGGGACTCCAATAACGTCACAGTGGAAGTTAATGGTGCCGCCCACATATATGGACTGGTGGCGTGGGTTGGAGTAAAGAGTGGGGGGCATGGGGTCCTCCTGGGAGGAAGTGGGGGTGGGGTTGGCTGTAGTGTCCTGAGGCAGCGGGCTGGTGGGGGGCCCGGCCAGGTAGAAGCGACAGGCGACCACAGTCAGCGTCACCCCACGGATGCAGGCTTCTCCGTCCATGTAGCAGCGGTTGAAGTAGGTGAGGCCATCTGAGGCGCAGGTGAAGTTAGGCTCCTTCTCGCACCGGTCCTGGCACTTGCAGATGGGCTGTCCGTCCCAGATGTCACAGATCGCCCCCTGCTGGCTGCAGATAAAGCCCTCACAGGTAGGGGTGGAGGCGGGGGCATCACCTTCTTTTCCTCCACCCTGCCCATCTGGCTGGGCAGGGGTGCCATCAGAGAAACGTGCAGCCACACAGCTGTTGAGGCCACACACGTTGGTGCAGCATTTCTCAAAGTCAGCACAGTCCTGCACAGACACAACACACACAGATCACTGATAACGACAATGTAAACGAGGAAAAACACAACATGAACATGGGATAACGGAAAGAACTCCACCTCGTCGACGTTGCATTCCCTTTCGCAGGTGCTTTGCGCATCAACCCACAGATTGGAATTCAGCTTGTTGGGACAAAATCCTTCGTGTTTGACTTTGGGTCCTGCCACGCTCGCACACAAAGAAAGTTCTGGTACTTGGCAAACCAAAAAAAACAACAAATACGCACGTATCCATCCTAATAGTGGCTTATTTGAGCTCGGTGCATTGTGCCAACTTTGATCCTTTATACATCTATTCTCCAAAAGACAGATTTTATACATCATTGCTCCTTTGCACCGAGTATATCCATTCCTCCCTTAGGTCTTCAAATTCGAAATAAGTGTTGGGGTCGATTTGTTTTTTTTGTTTTTTGTTTTTTGTTAAAGGTGGTCTCCGGTTTTGTGCGCAAACATTGTGGAAGTCAGCTCGCCGTGCGCAAAAAGAAGAGTTCCTAAAGACCGAGACGGGCTCCCAAACGCCGAAATGACGCCAAAAATATATCCCAGAAGCTCGTTCAAAAATGCACGAAGTATCCGCCTTGATAATCAAAAAAAACCAACTCGCAACAAAAGGGGGAAACTCATTCAAGGTCCCCGAACAGCGAAATCGGCGACCGAGGCTGCACAATGAGCGAGTAAGACGCAACATCAGCCTTTCAGAGTGTGAATGGAGGTGGAGAGGGCAGCCCCTCTGACCGCCCCCATGGTCGTCCGGTGTCTGAAACTCTTATGAAGCAGCACCATGCGCTAAGCAACTGGACAAACATTGTAAAAACATCAAAGAAACGGTGGGGCGTTGGTGGCAAGCTGTCCCAACAACCGTGCGCACGGAGCCACACATTCCGGTGAGAAATCCAGCGTTAAATGAGTCCAGACAGAATTTATAGAGGTGTCGTTCATAAATAAGGCGACGAGCTGTTTTCTCGTCAGTGAGAAGTTGTTTGCTGTGAGTTACACCGTCATCGTGCGCCACGGCGGAGCGCTCCCGCAAAGTTTTACGCGAGCACAGACGTGAGCAGATTTGAGTTTTCTCGCACAGATCACGGTGCAAAACTGTTAACAGAGTCTCCCGGAGAGCGAGGCGGGGAGCGTGAAACCCAAACACGGGGCGTGTCGCGTCACGTCTTGCAAAACATGTTGTTTACGTCCCGCTTGTCTAGACGTCGGTCAATTTAGCGCCGTCCCTCATTCACACGGAGCTCAGAGATGCCACGGTCAGGTGGGAAGGCGTAAAGCGCCGCGTTTTCAATAGCGTGCGTCTTCATCTTTGTCCCGGCGCGGCTCCGAGGCGATGAGAAGCAGCACCCCGCATCTTTTCATGGGGGGTGACCCCGCAACCTTTCGCTGACTTTTGACCGCGCTGCATTCATGCGCCGCGGAGATGTGCCCGGTTTATCCAAAAGCTGGCCAATACCGAGAGAGGAGCTAATCAATTCAGCAGCACCCTCCCCCCACCCGGTTTTATTGCGCCCAGGCACCGGTGGCCCCGGACTGGACAAAGGCAACAGAAAATATTCCCACACTGACCTTGATACATGTCTGAATATAAAAAACAAAAAACAAAACACGAATAATTGCAAAGCAGCCTTGTAGTTTTTACCCTTTATTTTGATGGGCGTCTGTTTTTAATGGAGACAAACCAGAACGAATCCCACATCCAAAAACCTTTTAGACACACAGCTCTGACAGCAACAATCAGTGTCAAACGTTTACACATAGTGCTTCTTTAAATGTTCTGTTGTGCTGCTCTCAATACACCACAGGAAACAGGCGCCAGAGTCCTTTATGTCCTGGGTGAGCTTATTCTCACAAGGTGCACTGTGAGGTTTTGAAGGAAATTCATTCAGAACAGAGTCATCTTTTTCGTCTTAATAGACAAATTCACTTATCTTTTATAACTACATTAACTGAATAAACAAACTGACCTTAAAGGACAACACAATTTCATTCCGTTATACTTTGTTTATATGTGGCGGACCCTGCCACCTTTCTAGCTTCGAACATTGTTCCGGCGACCTTGTTTCCCTCTGAGAACAGCTTGTTTATTCAGTTTTTGGAAAAGATCAATATTTCTGTGTTTGCATTATTACCTCATTGGTATTGTTAATATTAAAAGTTATGAGTCTGAACTTCTCCCAACACGACATAGTGCCCCCTTTAAAGTGGAACAAGAGCACATGTTCATCAGAGGTGGAAAGAAAACAGAGAATTTATATCGAAAGAAACGTATTTGTGTAGATTATTCAATCATTTAAAAAACCCTATACCGTGAGTTAGCTTTGCTTAAAAAAAAAACAAGACTTTCTGCGTCCTTCCTGAAGTCTCCACGTCCATCTGACACCCTCCTTAACGCGCATTCAGAAGAAAGTTGATTTAACTTAAGCAGCAAAAGTACAAATACTCAAGACAAGAAGCAACCCACAATAAAAATAGCACAGTATATGATTAGAATATGACTTTCCACCTCTGATTCTTACAGCCCCACATATTACCACCACATGGCCACAGAAAGGTAGCGGATGAATATTGTTTTACATTCATAAGTACATAGCATATACATAAAAATATCCAAAAAAAGGCATTCAAATTAAAATATTCCTCTCACCAATGTCCACTGAGGTTACAAATTCCTGTTAAGAACAGAGACTCTATTGCAGCACATTCTGAAGGCGGACCGCCGTGTTTGTACAAGGTTTCCTCATCAGCACCATCTCTGAATTGCACCAAAGAGTTAATGGAATTAAATCGATCACGCTGTCGTTGGCGGTTTGAATCAGTTAAAGCCATGAATCAGCTGATATTAGATTAGAGGCAAAAGAAAAGGGAAAAAAATGGGCCGAGGAATTTAACAGATGTTCAGAGCGATGACTGATGGAGATGGAGGGGGAATTCATTTGGGGTGGAATTTAGGGGCACCGCAGGAAGTCTTTGAAACCAGACAACTTGGCTCGACTGCGCTGGTCAGTTTCACGGATTAAGTCGTGCTAGACCAACACGGTTTATCAACGGATAACTCTTGTGCCTTTTCCTCGAGTCAATTGCTAGTGTGTCAGTAGGGCTGCAACTAACCATGCTTTCATTTTAAACTATTTTCTCGATTACTCAATTAGTCTAAAAAATGTCAAAAGACAGTTAAAAAAAAAATGTGGATGCTCATTCAAATTTCCCAAAGTGACATCTTCAAATTGTTGCTTTTGTCCGACTAAATCTGAAGACTCTTCATTTACTCTTATAAATGACAAAGAAAAAGCAGCGAATCCTCACGTTTGAAACACTGCAGCCGGCACAGTTTAGACTTTTCTTTTGCTTAAAAATTGACTGAAAGAATTGATCCATTGATCAAACTAGCCGACTTATCTTTGCAGCTCCGTCTGTCTGGCGAACTAGCCCCACTCTTCTCTTGACATTCAATTCAAGCCGGTCTCATTCAAAACATAATTAATCTTGAGTTTTTAATAAGCCGCTCAGCACCCTGGAGGCGGCAATTGGAATTTTTCTACGGCAGACGAGGGGTGATAAGACACAGAAATAAGCAGGTCTCCCGGAACATTCAAGACAAAACGGGCAGGAGAAGCACTTCTGCAGCCTCGATCACCAAACACAGACAAAAACAACTAGCACATACAGAATATTTACAACTTACAGTCCAACTTTAAATACAATAAACAATCCTTTTCCACATAAAAGATAGATAATGTCCCTCCACTCATTTGTAGTGTTAACAGGCGAGTGATAATCCTTGATTCACATCTGTTGGTCCCAGAGAAATCTTGTTCCACTTGATCACAGTGAGCCTCTGTAGCAACGAGAACGGGTACACGGATATCCACAAGATGGCACCAGCAAGCGCAAAGAGAACAGACACCAAACCGACCATTCCAGGCAGCTCCCGAAGGTCAGTGTGAGTTCACTGCTGTATCTGTTCCTGGTTGCTCTCCTTGCTCTTCTGTGCCCCCACGTGACCTCTCGGGAGAAACAACAACTTTAACACTGTGGCCCTTTGGAGGCAGCCAGTAGTCCGCTCCTTCACTATGAGATCTTACAGTTCCCCTTAGAGGACGCCGACGAGTTCTTTGGAGGGCTCTGCGGAGGCCTGAAGGACTTGGAGCGCTTGAGGCTGTTGGCTTTGCTGCCGCCGCCGCCTCCGCCCGATGCTGCGCTGTTAGCCACAGAGTACGAGCGTCCGTGCATCATGACTGCGTTCATGCCGTTGGCCATAGAGAAAGACTTGAGGTGGGACTTGATGGCCACGGGGAGGGGCAGTTTGTCGATGAGGTGCACCGGTGTGCAGGAGACAATCGATCGGCAGCACAGGTCTTGGAGGCTGAAGACTGCGGAACAAGAAAAGGGAACGAGGATGTTAAGATAGGATGTCACGTCAGATACATCTCCAGTGCTCTTCGATCCATCTGTTCAGTTTGTCCTTAAACTCTATCACTTGGACATCACAAAAAGTGGAGAGGAAGCTGACGCTGTCTCTAGCTGGACAAAGATTTTCACCCACTGCTTAAACTATATATTTTATTGTATGTTTATGAATTCAACACATGATTACATACTCCACCTTGAAATATATATACAACCTGGTAGTCTGACCTATCTTAAGTTTCTGCTGGGCTAATTTTATGTACAGTGGACTAATAGCTGGTTTCAAGTAAACTCAAGCTGTTATTTTCTTAAGGCTGTGGCCCAACAGGTAGATTACCTCTCCAGCCTAACACTGGTAAACGTGTTGTCATTATGAAAGCATCAGACATGCATTTTAGATGAATTAGATGTATACACTTTGAAATAACATCAAGAAAAAGGACATGTGAATTAGAAAAGATGATTTTTGAGTCTCATTCCCTTTCGTTAAACGTTGACTCATTGGGAAGGCGGCCAGCCCAACCTACAATCCAAACGTGTCAGTATTTGACGAGTTGGAAATGAGACTCAAAAATTATTATATATAGCCCCTTTAAGCTGGCGATTGGTACTATTTGAGTTGTATATCCTCACATATTTCCTCGTCTATTATTCTAGCTCAAGCTCTCCAACAGTGAAGTTGAAAATATCTTAAATCGATTCAGTAATTTTTCAAGCAAAAATGTCAGCCTTTGTTTGGTTTTTATGACATGAAATAAAGAGTCTTGAGGTTTTGCATAGTTGGTTGGACAGAACAAAGTGTGAAGACATCACATTGGACTTTGGAAAATGGTAATAAGCATTTTTTTTACAATCTTTGGACACTTCATAGATTCAAATATTAATGGTGAAAATATTCAATGATGAAAATAATTGTAATAAAAATAATTGCAGCAATCCAGACGGACTAGTACTAGACGCAAGTAAAATCTCATGAGCGTTATCCACTGAGAAACCTTGAAATTGTGATGAGCATTAGTCACTAGAACACATTTTTTTAATCATAAAATATTAAATGATTAATGAGTTTAACTTTTTTTTAAATTAATCGACAGATTAATCACTAATGAAAATAATCGTTACTTGCGGCCCCTGAAAAAAACCTAAATGACATGAAACTTTCTGCTAAAATGCTTTTTCATATATGAGGACTGACCCTTTTTCTACAACAGAGAAAAACATACACTCGCTCTGACAGGATTCATATGCAGGAATGATAAACCCGCTCACCTCGGTTGGGCCTCCAGAATTTCTCCATCCCGTGCCTCATCAGCACAATGCGCGAAAGTTCAGTGAAGGATTCGATGACGTTGAAGTTGCACAGCGGGCTGACCTCGAAGAACGTCATGCTGTTCTTGTCTGCGTAAGCCCTCGCCTGCTCCGTGGGCACCTGCCGCTTGAAAGCCAGGTGAAGTCGGTTGCCCACCAGAATCCTGGGTACACCTGGGGCATGCTGATGGAAACAAACCATATTGTTGATTTCTAAAAGCTGTTCTGCTTAAATTGTACTGACCAACAGAGAATGGCCTTTCTGAGTGATGGCAGGAGACACAGGATATGTACCCCCTCCCCATGAACGCCCTGTATTTCTTTTGTAAGAACCAGAAATGGGTTGAACAGGATTACCTCGTCGATTTCCCGGATCCAGCGGTCGATGCCGTCAAACGACCAGCTGTTCGTGATGTCATACACTAGCAAGATGCCCTGTGGAATGAAAACCAACCGTGTTGACATGATACGCAGCAAACAAACATCAATCAAACATGAAGAAGTTCAGAATAGATCCTGAAGTCCTCACCTGTGCTCCACGAGAGTAAGACCTGAAGATGGTGCAGAATCTGCCTTGCCCCGATGTGTCCCTGTTGGAGACACACACGTGAGCATGTAGGTCGACCAGCACGCTGTTGGTTTGATCACGACCACAGCCACCACTAACATGATCATTATTGCCAGAATCACTTACCATAATTCTAATTTCACTCTTCTCCCATCCAGCAGAATTGTGGTGGTCTTGTAATCAATCCCTGATATCACACACACACACACACACACAATACACACAAAGTTACTGAACGTTCGTAATTATAGGGTTTTTAATTAATTTCAATATCTGATCGAAAGCAGAGACAGTTACTCACCACTGCTGTAGGCATACGGAGATTCGACCGATCCGTCCTGCAAACTGTCCAAGATTTCTCCCTTTCCGACATCGCTGTCTCCCACCAAAAGGAATTTTAAGAGATAATCGTAACTCTTGACAGGACTACTCTGGGTCCCCATCATCCCACGCATTGGATCCGGTTCACAGAGAGCTTTCCAAGCTCGCCAGACGTCCGCAACTCGGGGCAAGGGACAAATCAGACGGTCCCCAGTAACGCTAGTGGTAGCTGAAGGCAGGCGACGTTAACTAACCCAGCTAGCTGGATCACTGCCCACGATTTACATTGACACTGTCCTCCGTAACGTCTAACACCTAAATCATCTCCTGTATCGAGTGGACTACGTCGAACAGATCCTTTTAGTGAACGTCTGCACTGGCAGCTCGGCCCAGACGCCGTCGATGTCACGTTACTGTTCACGTTAATAATCAAAACAACCTTAACTAGTGAGCTGTTAGCTTGTTAGCTAGCTAGCTACCACAAACGACAACGCATTCTAGCACAGACGGAGGATACACGGCAGGAAAGAGGCCGTTTGGTCCAACATGAAACGATACTCTACCGAGTCCAATGCGGTTGTTGCACTTTGTTTAGACAGAAGAAAACCAACGAGGGACACTCAGCTTCTGAGCACAACGTCTGACCAAGTAGAATCTGACTGTGTTGGAACTTCCTGGTCTGGACGTCATTGGCTACGTCACATCCGGGCACGATTTAAAAAAAATAAATACATAAAAGAAACAAAATATTATTTCGCAAAAATGTTGTTAATTGACCTATTTCACTTTAGATATCCATCGACCCAGGTGTCCAATATCCAAATGATTATTAATATTTTGACTTATATTACATCTACGCTCTAAGCCTAATATGTTGCCTCTCAGGAAACGTGCACATAAAAATAAACCTGTTTCTGAAATCATTTTTCAAGTTTTTGTAAGATAAATCACTAATAAAGGGTACTTAATTTTTTGAAAATATTCAACATTAACGATGCCTTGTTTTGTTTTAACCCGTATTCTCTGTATGATACACGTTAAATGACATTTGGAGAGAAATGTACCTCTCTTTCACCAAAGAAAGAAAAAAGCAAAACGTGACTATTAAGTAAATGAAAATTATTTTCCACATTTTACAAGTGAATTTGACTTGGTAAGGAAATCACGTTATGATATGCTTCACAATCCCAGTTGCAATGCAGTTGGTCACCTCTCATTGGTTGTTCAAGATTGGCATTTGCCGCAGCTGTGGGCATTCTCCCCTGAGTGCAGAGTACAAAAGCCAGGTGATACACTCCGCTCACATTCAACCTGTTTAGTTGAGGCGTTAGCCTTGGTGGGAGGCAACTGCTGGAGTGAAAATGGAGCTGAACTGTGCTGGGTTTTTACTATTACTGTTTTGTTCTGCCTATAGTTATCAGTTAAGAAGTGGACCCAGGTATGGTGCATTTGTGCATGATCCTGAGTTGGAGTGGGAGAGAATGGAGACAGTCATCGGTGAAGAAATGAAAAGAGCCCCTGCGCCTGAACCCAAATCCTGGAGGAGTGCGGCACGTAGTCAAACGCCAGTACCGGAAGCAAAGAAAGTTCCTGAGTCTCTGATAGTCTCAGCCTCTGATCTCCAGAAAGAGGCGTTCAAGCCAGAAAAGGGTGCCAGACCTCTTCCTTCCTCGATCTCTAAAATGTTACTTGAAGCTACTGCTGCTCCTAGTACAACTGTAACCAATACCAGACCAAAACTGATTGAAGTCCTGTGCCATGTTGATAGGATGTATGTAAGAATCAGGAAGGAGGTCTTTAAGTATAAGGATGCATACAAATACATTAAACTAGGCAGCTGTCCTGTTAACCAAGGCACCAAAGACCATTACTACTTCCTGTACCTTCTGAAAAATGACTGTGGATTCAAGAAAGAGGTTGGTTAAAGTTGTCTTCATGTAACTATGTTTTCAATGATTACCGTATTGTGCTTTGTTTTGACAAACTGCAACCAACACGGAAATGTTTATGTTCCAGAGTAATGTGAATGATGTGTCCATTCGCAATACGCTCTACTACAAGCCACCTGGTCCAGTCTTGAGGGCAATGCCATTTGACATCCCCTTGCAGTGTAAATTTCCCAGGTAAGACTTTATGTGGTTTTGGCCAGATTGTATTAGATGTGTTTTTTAGGTTATGACTGATTATCCCTTACCTGCAAGCATTTACTTTAGGATTTTGTGAAGCACATGATTCAGCAACACATTCATACTAGTCTAGGAAATTTGCTGTTCCTATGTTATGTTAACATGACTCCTCACTTCACTGTTGCAGGTTTTTCCACTCCTTTAAAGTTGGTTTCTATCCCAGCCTACAGGGAGGAACAATCCGCAAAACGCTCCAACCAAAAAGTAGCTTTACAATAACTCCTGTAGATGGTATGTTTTTTTTTTTTTATATCGTGACACACTTCCTGTGCACCGGCATACCACCAGAGTAACTGCTCACTATAGCTGCCATTAGTAAGTCAGTTGATTGAGCAGCTAGTGGTCATAATGACTGACTCTGTACCTCAAGGTGACATTAAACAAAACCACAAAGTATACAAGGGTTAGCTGGTTAGCATGCCAATTTCAGTAGATGGCTCTCAACACAATACAAGAAATCTTTGGGGACTTATTTCCTCACTTTTGGTTCAAGGTCTCATTGCACTTATTTAAATGTGCAGATAATTTGGGGAACTCCTTCAATAAGGCACAAGTCCTTTCCCTAGAATCCACTAAGGAGTGTACTTATGAGGGAAAGGAAACTGATAAAGCTCTTAGTACAGGAACTACACTGCTAAACACACTGTAACAGCAACATTTGAATTAATTGAATGCTTGAGACAAATGTATGTTTGGATTTTTATTCAGTTTAATGCCACCATAGCATGAGCTGTTAATCATTTCAAGGCAAACTAAAATGCAAATGTACAGTGCTGCATGTTCCAAACATTTCCACACATTTCATCGGGTTTTGAAACTTCACTTAAATGACAAGCGCACACACGACAGCAATTTGCATGCAAAATAGTTCTGTGACTAACATGCCTCGCTTTGCCACAGCATCGGGTAATGAAATCACAGGATCCAAAACTTACACCTTGGGCCAGCCGATGTACTTTCAAGCCAAGGGAGCAGACGCTTCTGGATCTCAGAGGATGTACATCAACAAGTGCTTCATGACGGCTTCCCAAGACTCTTCTTCAAATCCTAAATATACAGTCATTGACAACCAAGGGTAAAGACGTAAAACGTTTCAGCTTTTAAAAATGCTCCTGTCAGTTAGTAGTTGGAGGTAAACATGCGTGTTCTCTCGAAATGCAGCTGCATGATCGATAGCAAGGTGACTGTCCTGTCGAAGTTCCTCACTGGCGCCTCAAAGATGGTCCAGAAGTTCAGCGTGGGCTCGCTGATTTTCAAGGACACAGCTTCCACCTCGTCAACGCAGGTACTTTTAAAGAGTGGTACAGATCTATGCAATCTCAGAATTAATGTTCCATTGAAACCCAACGTCTTTTTCAGCAACTCTACATGCACTGTGAGATCACAATGGGGTCACTCACACCAACTCCGAGTTCAAAGGCCTGCAGTTACGATGCAACTGCCAAAAAGTGAGTAGACTCTGGCTGCAGTAAACCATCCACGGGTGGTGGCGCTTTCTCTTTGAGGTTTAGTAGAATAAAGGGTTTAAGTCTGCTTTTGTAAACGCTCCATTGTATTGAGTTTTGCCATCTGCTATCTGTATTTGTCTAATGGCATTTTAAGACCTGATAACTTTGTGTGGTTTTAGGTGGAAAGAGCTGTACGGGGATGACTCTGTGTGCACCTGCTGTGAAACCACCTGCACCTCAGCACTGCCGAAGGGCAAGTTTCTGTGGTTCACACATTACAGAAGGGCTCTTGACAAAACTTGTTATACTGTAGCTGATCCTCAAATTGGCACAGAATACTTGGCATCAGTCACTTTAAAGAAGCCTTTTGTGCTCATGTACAGGCAAAACTGATTCAGATCCCTTATTTCACAAATGGGCCAGCTTGCAAAATCTGACTTAAATGACTCCTTACTCAAAGCTACTTGTCCACAAATGACTAAATTCTCATTTTTCTACTCCCAACAGCTTCAAGAACTATGATCTCCAGCCACTCTTGGAAGGTTGACTTGAGCAGCCAGAATGGATATGCAGAGGTCGATCCACAGATGAAATCTTTTGACGCTGACTCATTCAGTTTGGAGGACCCCGACATGGCTGAGCATATAGGATTTCTGAACTACTGGGATCACGATTACTGAATTGTCATGTCAGAATTTTTTTTAAATAAATGCAGTCATTTCTCACACTTTGTTTCCTTTTTGTGTAATGTCATTACATCACAGCACTTATTCATCACTCTGGAGTAAAGAAACACTTTGCATTGTTAACACTGATCAACATAATCACGTATAAGCATGTGTGCATTTTGAAGCAGTTCCTGGAAATGTGTCACAGCATTTCTGTAGATGCAGTTGTGAACCACAAGGGGATGGAAGAGATTCACTCTCTTGGCTTGAGTAAATTCAGCAGGAAGTTTAATAACCCTCTGAGCTAAAGGGTTCCCAATAAGAACATGGTGCAGGAGCTGCTTCTTGAGGCTTTCCTCCATGAAGTCCAGCAAGTCTTGTAGCCTACAAGCCACTTGGTTGGGTTTCCACTGTGAGTGGTCTTTGGTCAAAAGCAGATGCATGAGGGCAGTTTTGAAATGAAAACACTTGATGCCACTGCTTCCTGACAGTGCCGTTTGTCTCCTGTGAAGGAAATGTGCAATCTCAAGAGTTTGAATGTGGCATGAGTTATCTGGCAGGTTTTTGGCGATGCGCTCCAAGAAGCGATCTTCATAGTTGGTCAGG
Source organism: Diplodus sargus (assembly GCA_903131615.1). NCBI lineage: Eukaryota > Metazoa > Chordata > Actinopteri > Spariformes > Sparidae > Diplodus > Diplodus sargus. The sequence continues at coordinate 3,084,374 of CAEMYA010000115.1, forward strand.
GAGAGCGCCCAGGAAGTATCCAAGTTGTTCGGGGAGCCAGGAGTGATGAAGAAATACGCATCAGTGTTGGTTTTAACCACAGGATTCATACTGAAGCTAATCTTCTTCCCTGATCTGAAACGAACTACCAGAGCACCCGGAGCATCGATGTAGCGGATGTTCAGCTCAAACTCGTACTTATGTGAAATGAGTGCCCAGGCTTGTTTGATGGTGCTCTGAAACCATCTGGTGACCTGCGATTTTGACAGGAACGGGGAGGTCTTCGTGCAAAGCAGGCCATCACGAACGTCGGCAGTTTTCGTCGCCACTTTCTCGGTCGCGCAGTGCAGCAGGCAAACCATATCATCTGCATCAGCAGACTGACACGGGCAGCCATTTTGGACTCTCTTATCCTCCACCAGTTTAATTTGACCACAGACTTGCATATCTGGCAGCAGGTCACTCGCCTGGTTGTTCCAGAGCAGGCACCGAAAGCTATACGGATCGGGTGGGCTAATGGGGACGATGATATCACACGCATCCGTCATCTCAAAGTCTTCAACCGCCATACCGCCATTTCTATTAGTGACAGTCCTCATGGCATCCAGTAGATCGTTTGCAAACCCCTCCAAAAATTCATCCTCCCTCCACTTTTTATCGGAGGAGACTTGAACACATTTGGAATGAAATCGCTGCAGTGTGACACTGTCTGGTAGCGGCACTCCAGTAGCGGTGCAGGTCGCTCGGAGTGACGTGGCTTCTTCTTTTGTAATTGGGGTCTTTTTCGCGAAAAATTTCCGAAAAAAGCGTATCATGGAAATGATGGAGAATGTGTTCCATATGTACCAGAGGTAATCTCTCTCCGAGTCGGCGATTGTCTTCTCTGCGGTTTCATTTTCTGACGTCTTAGTGTGAAGATGTGACACGGGAGATTCTTGTTCTTCGGAGTTGAACGCTTCCTTGTGCTCGGGTTTATCTTGTTCCTCTTGGGATCTGCTTGGGTCACCATCAGAGCCACCGATCTGGATGTCCTCGCTCTCCTGCTCATGTTCAGTTTGTGAAGCCTTCAGAGCGGGTGTCTCAGGTGCACTTTTGGAGTTTTGTGACAGACTTTGATCCAAATTTGCATTAACATGTCCCCCTTCTGGTAATTTCTGATCGGCACTGTCTTCCTCTTCTTTGGTGACCGTCACATCTTCTAAAACTGACATTTCATCTTTTTCAGTTACATGTTGATCAGACTGATTTGGTTCCTCAGGGATGTTTTGCGAGTCATCAAGAGGCTCTTTGTTGTCAGCATGTGTTATTTCCTCACTAACAGGTGCCATTTGGTGGTTTGGTTTATCTCCTCCTCCCAGCAGCCTTTCTTCATGCTTTTGCATGCCCACTGTGGTGATATCATCCCATTCCTCAACACCAGGCTCATCCCTCGGATTTGCAAGAAGACTGAGAGCCACGACAAACACTCGCACCAGAGTATCTTGCATCGTCAGTCCTGCATGTGAACAAATCGAACAGCAGGGAGGATTGTTGTAATTAATTTCAGTGTTTTGAAAAAAGTGCATCAGTGTTATATGTCACATGTTAATACACAGGATTGCACAGATCAATGCAATTGTATGTAAAACACTCAATGGGAAATGTTTCTGCTGGCACGTTTCACAATGATGCAAAGCAAGAGAGAAGCAACTTCCTCGATGGCCAGGAAGCATCCTCTCTACTCTGTGACTACATTCCTCATCAAACAGCTTTTGTTACTGCACAAAACACAAAATGAAAAAAAACGAAAAAAACGAAGATACTCACCAAAAGAAGTTATCAGTTATTTCAATACTGCGGCGTTCCGGTAATGTGTGAGTGGGTACAAAGGAGGAAGCAAGAGACCATAACCTTACACAGGCTCAGCTCTTCCTAATTTAGAAGTGGTTGTAGGTTGTCTTTGGTGACTTATTTCCTGCACACCCTGCCCATATGCTCTGCTGTGACACTTTCCTGTGCAATACACAGCAGAGCACAGACAGCACAGACTTCCTGTAAGTGTCACTGCATATTCAGATTAGGTAGAAATGAGCCTTGATGAATCACACACTGTTGAAAATGACTGTATGAATCTACTATATTTTATTACGTAGGATCAAACGTTAGACCACATGCTATTGTTAAAAACTATGTGTGGAAAATGGTTTATGGCCAGTATGAATGGTAGAGTAAACTCTGCCTTTCATCCTCTTGTGGCCTTCTAACTGGTTTGTCCAGGTCTGCCTCACTCGGCGGCTGCAGCTGAGTTCAAAGGGCTGAGGCAAATACGGTTAAGAAATAACTAATGATTACAATATTTTTCAGCAAATAATCAATTCTCCCTTGATTTATTTTGTCCTGATCAACCAAGTGGAAACAGAATCAACCCACTTCTCTTAGATAACAACCAAATGTTCCTGCCAAAGCCACACAGATTTGAATGGTTTGAGTCCATGTTTGCATGTCTGGATTGTTCGGGCCACAGCTGAACGACACTTCATCCCCGAGGCTCAGGTAACTAGAGCTAACACGAGCATACGTCCATACAAGTGAGGAGGAAAAAACATTCACCTGAGTTTTGAAAGGGGTGTATTCTAAGTGTTTTCCGAGCCATTCAGCAGGTTCACTTTGGAGAAAGAGTGTGTCGACTGAGAATCTTTTGTTACATCACGCTTAACACCTGCAAAGGGAGGGGCATGATGACAGATGATGTGGTCAGGTTTGAACATCACCTCAGAGAGTTCGAGAAACAACCTTTCAGTCGGTCCGAGCGAAAATGCCTCCAAACTTCATGAGGAGCTACACGTCATTTACTGCAGACACACTCGCCATATGAGTTTTTTCTCTCTTTTCATTCATCCACTCTAAAGACAATAGGTAAGTGCGTGTGTGTGTTTGTGATTATGTTTGTGTGATGTTGATTCCTGATCAAAATCTATAGACGCCTGTTATGCTATTATGATCATGTTATAAAACTGAAGATGCTGGGATATTCCTAAATAAAAGCTTTAGAATAGAACTATGAGCATATGAGATGTTACTCCTTTCTATTTAGGTACCCCGTTAAAACTGTTTTATGGGTTAGGGTTAGTTAATACTGTTAATAACTAATTCACTAATGCTTTATAGAACAGTAATAAATTCTTAATTAGAACTGCTTTTGAATATCCAGGTTATGAAAAATCTCTGGCTGTTGAGTCTTCAAACTTTTGGAAAACAGTGTCAGATAATCAAATAACCTAATAAACAAACTTTTACTTGGATTATTGTAAGCAGTCTTTATAAATGAGGGCACCACATTAATGTGGGAGTGCAGATTGTTGTGATACCTTTTGGAAGGGCACTTTATGGAGCGACTTCTCACCCTCGGCCCACCAGTCACTGATGACATACGAGCTTTTCTTGTAAGATTATTAGAAAGTAAGAAACTCGTCACCCTGTGCCGGTCTTTCAATCGAAAGTTGTTCTTCTTAATGGCTTATAACTGCTCTATATCAGTTGTTAACATAATAACAAATTGATTAACCATTAATAAAGCCATTGGTGGCAACTCATAATCGCACAAGAGGTTCTTATCGTAAAGTTGTAAAGCAATTCCTACCAAAACATTTAACACAGTAAGGTAAATGACGATGACGCAAGACTCGGCGTGCCGTGGTGCCTTTTCTACCACTTATTGAACTACTGTATGTCTTTTTGCAGATTAAATTCCATCCGACCCAAAGATCCAAAACACCTCTCAAGATGGATAAGTTTCGTATGATGTTCCAGTTCCTCCAATCCAACCAGGAGTCTTTCATGAATGGGATCTGTGGTATCATGGCACTAGCTAGTGCCCAGATGTACTCTGCCTTTGAGTTCAGCTGCCCCTGTATGCCAGAGTACAACTACAACTACGGGATCGGACTGCTCATCCTTCCGCCTATATGGTTCTTTTTGTTAGGCTTCGTATTGAACAATAACGTGTCGGTGCTCGCAGAGGAGTGGAAGAGACCCACGGGGAAGCGGAGGAAGGACCCGACGATCCTTCGCTACATGTTTTGTTCGATCACACAGAGGTCCTTGATAGCACCCGCCGTGTGGGTGTCTGTCACTCTCATGGATGGGAAGAGCTTCCTCTGTGCTTTCAGCATCAACTTGGACATTGACAGGTTTGGGAACTACAGTCTCCTGAAGGGGATGTCAGAGACGGAGAAGATAAGACTGCTCGCACGGATTCCATGCAAAGACCTATTTGAGAATCAGGAAATAAGAGTGGCGGCATCCCGATACATCAAGTGCATATCACAGGTAGCCAGCTGAATTTTTTTCCTTCACTGTCATGTGAATAGAATTAAACTAAGAGGTCAAGAGGTGACAACAAGACACACTTTTGGCAACATGTTTTAAAGGCCAAACATCATTTTAAGGTTCAACGTACGACAGCAGATACTTCTGTATCTTTTGCCAGACACCGATATCACTGATGACCGGTAGGTGGTCACCAGTGATGTTGGTTGTACAACGGAATAACACAGGAGGAACTCTGCCCAAATTTGGGGAAATATACATGTATAGAGGTGGCTACTGCTTTTACCTATATTTAGCATGGTTAGTTTAATCAGTGAGGCAGGCTAGCTAACCCTGACAACATGGCCAGACTGTTTACTTAGACGGTAACAAGAACACTTAAAGGGGGCTCTGTGGATCATCCGTGTTATGTCGGAGGCTGGTCGTTAGTTTATGTTAGCAGACTCCATTTCTAAACTTCTGTTTAGCTACTGTTGCCCTCTGTTAGCATAGCAGAGAGAGGCACTGAGACGAGGAATGTGCAGAAAGTTAGATTCATGGGACTGTCACGGAAAATCCAACCTGAGTCCTTCAGAAAGAAATCCCCGATCCAGCAGCGTTGAACTCGTACTAATTGTCCACAGGCTTGTATAGGCAACCAGGAGTGACGGGGACGACAAAGCAATGCTACATGCGAATTGATTCAAAATGTTGCATAGAGCTCTTTTACTGTGGGCAAGTTGTCATTGGGGACAAATGGATCTTATTTTGACATGTCAGTGTGGGAAAAGTGGAGAAAAAAAAATCAGATCTAACCAAGGCTGAATTCCATTTAACTGCTTCACTTTCAGATTTTGAATGTGATGCATGCTGGCTCACTGTCATATTGCCATGACTTACCGAGCCATCATTAACGTCGTAGTAACTCCCATCATCACACGTCATAATGACATGAAAAGGCCTATTGAAGACACTGGTCATGTTCTCACTGTTAATCTCTGATAAAACCAGTGGACTATATAATCGCAAAACAGAAATGTTGTTTCATTCATTCCTCTGTTTTAGTACATGGGTAGTGTCTGACAATTGAGGCATTTGTAATGTAAAGTGAATCAATATTTAAATCTTTGATTGGCAGATCAAATACAAGGCAAGTGTTACCAAAAGTTGGGACTCTTTTAGTGAGGGGTTCTTAATAACAAGGATATGATGACCAGGCATGTATGAATTTCCTTGCTTTATTCCTTAAAAACCTGTCGTGAACTTAAACCCCCCCAGCCGACTCCAGCTTTGCACTATGAGCTCACTGAAGCTTTCCTGTTCGCTTATTAGAGGGATAGATAAGCCTCTAAATGTATTATTCATGGCAGTGGGACCTATTTCAATCCATCCAAAAACACCCACACTGTTATTTAGGTCTTTGATCAGCCGTAGGGCAATTATACAGGCTTAAAAGTAGTGTCTCTAGAAAAGTCTATTGATGTACAGATTCTATTAATGAGTTATGAAACTGTCAGGAAGCTCCTGGATATGCTTTGTAAGATCACATTACTTGACTTCATCTATATTTGTACCTGCTGTGAACACAAACACAAAACAAAACACATATGTGACTGTTGGTGAATCGGGCTGAAGGTGTCGAGATCAACCAGATTCTCAGTCCAGTTCTTTGTTATCTATACTTAGTTCATCTGGGTACTCAAAATGATGCTTCTGCTACACCAACATATTTGACATCGTCTGTGTTTTACAGGCATGCGGATGGATGTTTTTGCTCATGATGACCTTCACGGCCTTCCTGATCCGAGCCATTCGACCGTGCTTTACTCAAGCCGCCTTCCTAAAGACCAAGTACTGGTCTCACTACATTGACATCGAGCGCAAGATGTTCGACGATACCTGCAAGGAGCACGCCAAGAGCTTCGCCAAGGTTTGCATCCAACAGTACTTTGAGAACATCAGCGGGGAGATGCACAGCTACCACCGCCATCACTCCAGCAGAGACGGAAGCGACGACGAAGACGATGATAAGAAGAAAAGTGATGAAGAAAAGCTCCTGGGCATCAGGGCCCAGGATGATATGAATAAAGTTTTGTGGAACTGGCACACCTGTAAACCAGCTCTGGCGCTAAGAAAGGAAAACATGGATGAAACGAATGGTAAACTGAACGGAAAGGCCAATGGTGCAGCAAATGGATTTGTAAACGGGCACACCCATGTGGAGGCGAAAAAGGAATGGGCGGTGTACTATAGTAAGGTCTGAAGAGCTCTATGGGACAAAGAAAAGCTTGAATTGGCTCTTCTTTAACTTTCAGACAAATATGTTGTTTCAGGCTTTCATTTTGTTTCTATAAGCAGGAACAACCTAATGTTTAGTCTTTTGCGGATTTAGTTATATATATGATATTGTGATCTTTTTAATATAATTTTACATCAGTGTATAGAAACATATAAACTAATATGAACTGAATTTAGTGCAATATATACTTCCATTGATGGTATAATACTTGAACTTAATAAACACAAAATGGAAAAAATTGAGTTCTCCTAATATTTCTGGTTCACATACAGTTCAGTTTACTGAGAAGATGTCTAGGACCAGATGTAGCCCAAAACCTGCTGATATAACTGTTGCCACAACTACGTTTTATCGACCAGTCATGAACTAGAGGTAAGACAGCTCTCCGAGGGCAAAAAACTGACATCTGTCAATTCTGGGGTTACAGAAGTGGAGCTACAGCTCTTTGGAGGGTTCTCATTGATAACGGCACAACTAAACGTTTGTCTTACCCTCAACTGCAATACCATCATAATTTTTTCCCAGGGCAAAAAACAAAGTGTAAATATGGACCACATGAGCAAAGAAGGAAGCTCCACGCGCCCCCTGTTTCAAAGTGAGCTTATGTAATTATTATAAGAGGTAAAAAGAAAATGAAAAGTTGAATCCATAAAGAATTTAAAAAAAGGTTTTGCTGATACAGCCTTACTCGATCTGGTATGCCCAGAGTTTTACAGGAGCTAATGCTAGGTAATGTTAGCCAAGATAAAGGTGTTATTGATAACATTGAGACACAAACTCTATCTCCCCTTCCACTGCATTCACAGTGTAACACAGCTGTTTTTTCAAATCGGGTGGTTGCCAGTTTGTTGCAGCTAACGTCGCTAACACAAATGTTGCTAACACTAATGTTAGCTAACGTCAATCTCACTAATGCGAGTTTACATAAACAGCGCTTATGCTAGCTAGCTAACACTGCATAATACTGCAATGTAACTGACATTACTGAGTCAACTTTCTGACTTTTAAAAGTGAAATGGTTTCTTAATAATTCATTAAGCAGTTTTAAAGTTTATGAACATCAGTTGCAACTTTATAATTTCCATCCAAATAAGGTTTTTAGATGAACTACACAGCATTTATTACCATTTACAAAGTATTAAAACATCGGTTACAACTTTACAATACTATATTGCCTAATAGATGGTTTATAAAACATTCCATTGTTTGTTAATATTGGAATAACTTAATAGTGGTTATTATAAATTGCTAGCAGTCACTTTAATGCCACATTCACGCTTAACACTCTAAACAAACAGGGGGCAGTATATCACTATTGTAACTTCTACCTGCTGCTCGCTATACCTTATATTTGCTGTAGCTATCTATTAGCTCAGTTAGCCAGGCAGCTACTGACCCTAAAACGTGGTATTATGGGATAGGACGGGCCTGGGCTAGGTGGCTAGCAATGCTAACTTCCATGGATAATGCTAGCTCATTTTTTGAACGGTTTACACTAAGATTTTTGATCATATCTTTGCACCTTTAACAGTTTAATGGAGAAAATCCATCCTGGCACATGTAACAAGAGTTTATCAGTCTTACAAGAATAATGCGGAAATTCAAACTAGTCTATTTCGATCAGAACACTTGTATGTGAGTTTATAAATCTTTGCAAACACATTTCAGGCCTTAAACCTTGTCAGGAAAAAAACAAACCAACAATGACAATGTATTTCAAATCAGGCAAACATATGATTTATGCAAAAACAAAAGGCTGTGAGAGCCAAAACAATTTACATGTCACTAAGAAAACAAGGTCAACATTTGCATCTCTCTCACTCCCTCATTTTCCCGCTTCATTCCCAGTTTCATCCGTCAGTCCCTGGTAAAACCCTGTTCTCTGAAGCACTGGGGAATTGTCTTCTATGTTTGAAAAAGCTTCTTTTTTTTTTCTCCAGTTGAATATGTATAGCCTGGGATCACTTTACATCCACTGAATGTCCTCAGGAAGCTCTGCACGCAGTGGTGTTTTCATCATAACTCACAAGAGGGCATGCTGTCACCAAAAACACCATCTTGCAATGACAACACAACCCTGTGGCTTCAATCATCTTTGACTCTGAAGCCTGTCAACAACCAACAATGCATGCAGTGTATTAAGAGCTGTGTTTGTGCTCATGCATCTGTGTGGCCAATCCAGCTGTTCCTCAGTGTTCAGCAGTAATGTCATTACTAGAGCAGGAGGGGAGGAGGGGAGGGTGAATGAAAATGGCATGGGTCCCATTGAAGCCTGTCCCTCCCTCCCCCTGGGGATTGGCCGAGCGGCACTCCCCTTGACCGTCTCACATCTCGCCCAGTAGCCCAGCAGCTGTTCTCTCCCTCAGCGAATTGGCAGCCAGGGCCGCTGGTGTGGGGGTGGACGTCTTTGTCCAGGGCTGTGATTTTTTTTTTTTCTCCCTGCGTCTCCCTCTTTTTCTCTCTGTGTGTTGTTTCCCTTCATATCTTGCTTCCTTATTCTCTTCGTTCTTATCGACCGAGGTTCCTCACCCCCCCCTCCTCCGCTCTACCTGCCTTCCTCTGCAAAAGAGTGACATGGTGTTTATATATAGATGGCACAAACCAAACGTGAAAGTCTGCTGTAGCTTCTAAAATAAGGTCTGTGTGTGCAAAGGAAGGAAATGGTGACTTGGGCTTGCGTCACGTCTTCTTTCGCTGACCTCCACTTCACACAAACGGCTTTGTTTTGGTTGTCAGGACATCAGCCATGCGCATGCTACTGACCAAGGCCTCCCTTGACTTTGCTGCAAATGTCTCTCTTGTCTCCCTCTCACATATACATGCACAGGGGTGTGCGCACACAGACACACAGGCACACACACACATCAGCATGCTTGCAGGCGCCCCATTCGTCAGTGTCTGTCTCATTCTGCCTTCCTTCTGCCTGCAGATTGGAGGACAGAGGCAGCGAGGGAGGGCCGAGGGAGAGGAGAGTTGCGAGGCAAAACGGCTGGTCACATGAGCACGGATCTGTTTACAAACCCAAGGCAGAGCAGAGCAGGAGCAAGGGGAGGAAGGGAAAGGCGAATCGCAGGCTCTCTCTCTCTCTGAGCACCATTAAGGACTGGAAGAGGAAGAGGGGAAGCCTGCCATGACAAAGCCAGCTGGAGGTGGGAGAGACTAAACACGACACACGCAGACACACTCGTGCGCACACACAGCCTTTGTCTCAGATTTTTTTTTTTCTCAATTGAAGGAGCAGATGGTTAGAGGGAGA